>APFE031494692.1:105049-135008 GCA_000404065.3 Pinus taeda
AAATAACAATAGAGGGATTCTATGGGGCACAGTAATAACAATATGGGGACAATAGGGGCACAAAAATATTAATAAGGGATACAACTACAATATTAATGGGGTAATCACTAGTATAGGGACCTAACATCTTCCATGTGGTATTATAGGCCCAGGTGGCCTCAACTAGTCTCTCTGCCCAATCCTTCCTGTTGTTGCTCACTACCTTGGTTAAGATGCCCTCCAGTGCCCTGTTGGTCACCTTCACTTGCCCATTAGATTATGGATGATAGGGAGTGGAGGTCTTATGCTTGATTTTGTGATGGCTGAGCAGTTCTTCAATCATGTTGGAGGTAAACTGGCTGCCTTGGTCTGTGACTAGCTCTCTAGGGTACCTGAATCTATAGAATACATTCTCCCTTAGGAACTCAACCACTTTCTCTTCTTTTGCTACCTTAATTTCCTTGGTTTCTGCCCACTTAGTCAAATAATCAATGCACACAATAATGTATTGTTTTTGCTTTGAAGGAGGGTTGATAGGCCCAATGAAGTCCATGCCTCACTTGTCAAATGGCTCGAAAGTCACTTGAGGCTGTAGGGGCATTTGATCTCTTGGAGTAGGCTTTCCCATCCTCTGGCACTGATCAAATTGATTAGTGTACTTTTTCACATCCTGATGAAGAGTGGGCCAATAATAACCTGCTTGTAACACTTTGAATGTTGTCCTCCTTACTGCAAAGTGACCTCGACAAGGCCCATCATGACAGGTCAAAAGGATATCAAAAACTTCCACTTCCCTTACACACCTTCTCAAGATTTGATCTGGGCCAAGTTTGAAAAGATTGCCCCCAATCCAGGTGAAGGGGGCGCTTTTCCTGATTATCTTGCTTTTTTCTTTGGAGGGCAAGTTTGGTAGGAACTATGTTGATACCAAATAGTTTGCTATATCATCAAACCATGGAGAGAGAACTGAAATAACAAACAAGTGTTCATCTGGTAAATGGTCGTCCACCATTCCTTCTTCACCTGCAGGCATATTCACCCTAGATAAAAAGTTTGCAGCAACATTTTCCTTACCAGGCTTATCAACAATGGTTAGATCAAATTGTTGTAATAAAAGCAACCATATTATAATTTGAGCATTCACATCTGGTTTGTTCATTAAATGTTTGATTGCAACATGGTCAGTATGCACAAATGTTTGATAGCCTGTAATGTAGTGACTGAATTTTTTTAATGAATGCACAACATACAGGAGTTCCTTTTCAGTCACTGTATAATTTAGCTTATCCTTTGACAAGTTCTTACTGATAAAATAGATGGCATAAGGCAGTTTTTCCTCTACTTGACCTAAGGCTGCTCCTATGGCTTTGTGTGAGGCATAAGCATGAATATGAAAGGGGAGGGCCTAGGTCAGGCCTTAGAGAATTGGTGCAGTGGTTAACTTACCCTTCAGAATGTCTAAGGCCTCTTGACATCTTTTTGACCATATAAACTCAGAATCTTTGGCCAACAACCCAAATAAAGGAGAGGCAAACTTGCTTGAGTCCTTTATGAACCTTTGGTAGTATCCAACTAACCCTAAGAAACTCCTAACATCTCTCTGCTTTTGCGGAGGTAGGACCCTTTGGATGATCGCTATTTTGTTTGGGTCCACCTGCAATCCCTTCTAAGATATTGAATGACCTAGTATGGTCCCTTCAGTCATTAAGAATTCAAATTTTTTCAGGACTACTTGCCTAGATTAGTCAGGGCTCCTTGAAAATCACAGCCATAAGGTGTAAAATCATCCATATAAATTTCCACCACATCCTGTACTAATTCAGTGAAAATACTCAAGACTGCTCTCTATAAAGTTGTAGGAGTATTGCATAGGCCAAAAGGAAGGACCCTATAGTGCAAACTACCCCAAGGATAGGTGAATGTGGTCTTATCCTAGTCTTCTGGGCAGATTTGGATTTGGTTGTACCCACTGAATCCATCTAGGAAAGAAAAAAAAAAAATTCCCTGCCAGGCCATCTAGCACCTGCTCAATGAAGGGTAGGGGAAAATGATCCTTCTTTGTGGCTTTGTTCAACTCCCTCTAATCGACACAAATCCTCCACTTACCATTTTTCATGGGAACTAACACTAAAGGGGAGATCCACTCACTGTCGCAGATAGGGTAAATGAATCCTGCATCTAGTAGTTTTTGCAGTTCTTCTTTGACTATATCTTTGAGAGATGGATTCATCCTCCTTTGTGGTTGTCGGACCAGCTTGCAACCTTCTTTGAAGTATATATGGTGAGTACACACTAAGGGGTGTACTCACTTCATTTCCTTATAACTCCAAGCGAAGGCTACTAGGTTTTCTTTTAACATGTTGCATAGCTTTTCCTCTTCGAGAGTAGAAAGGGATGGATTAATTTTCAAGGTTTTCTCTGGGTTGAATTCTATGGTTTTGACATAGAGTGGGTTGGAATCGGCCAAGCATAAGTCAATTGGATGATTGTTCTGGGTTTCCTTTACTTATTCTTCTAATGGTAACAAACCGGGAGTTGGACTTTGTATCGGGTGCTCAATCAAGTCATCCTCATCTTATTGTCCTCCTCCCATGGTTACTTCTAAAGCATAAAGTTGGGTGGAACAAACCTCATCTTCTTCCTCCTCCTCCAACCATAAAGGGAAATCATGCTCTAGAGAAGGTTGAGAAGGAGGGTATAGGACTAACTGCTTGGACATATGCATATTCTTGATGGTCATATTCCTAGCTCTGAAGCTAATGTAAGTGTTGGTTGTGGCCAACCATGGCCTCCCAAGGATGAGAATATAACCAATGAGCTTAGCTTTAGGCTGGAAAACTAGAAAATGTACAGGATACTCCCAGGAGTCAATGGAGACCATCACATCCTCCACAATTCCCTCAGAGGTGACTATGAAATGGCCTGCAAGTTGTAGAACTGTTGTGGTCTCCCTCAATGACCCTTGGAGGTTGAGCTTGAGCATGGTGTCCTTGGTGATCACATAATGGCAGCCCCAATATCGATCAGAGTGTGTGGAACAATGGTGCCATTGATGTGCACATCTACTACAGGGCTTCTAAGGTCCAAATATTTTGGACATATTACCTACCCCAACATTAAGTCGGACAACTGCCCAATGACATTAATGGTAGGGGTGCCCCTTTTTCTTCTTCCTAGATGCTTGAAGCATTTATCCTTAACAAAATTATTGTAAATGGGAACATCTTTTATTGCCCAGAGAAGGGGGATCTTTACACATATATTTTTCAATTCTCCCAGAAGTTAGGTTTCTTCTGGGGTAGGCTGGAGTGGTTGGGTTAATCTCTTAGGAAAGGGTGGATTTACTTTATGGTATCTTTCCTCTCTTTCTTCCTCAACCTCTCTATGTGGAGGGGGAGGTTGGTTATCAGGGAGGACTCTCCTAGATCTTGGGTTAATCTCCTGGATTTCCACAACATAAGCTGGATATGATGTCTCTCCATTGTATACTTGCTGAGCTTGCCTATTGTTCGGGTTCAGATTTGGCTACGCTGACATCTGAGGTTGCTTGGGTGGAGAAGAGTGTAGGAGTTGTGGTTGGGCAGGTGGTGGAGGCAATAGAGCTAGATCATTGTTGTATTAGGGCCTCCACCCCTAGAGTGGTGTATTCCACTGAGGTTGTGGTAGAGCGTAAGGTTGAAATGACTGGCTGGCTGGCTGGGAATGATACTGAGATGCATAGGACCAAGGAGGGGGTGTACACCAAGAAGGATGAGCAAGGGGTCCCCAAGAAAGTATAGTTGTGTTTTGGTTGGGGTTGTAATATGCATGGGATGACCCTTGCATGCCCTTCTGGTATGGTCTACGCCTAGGAGGCCTCCTTTGGTTAATGTAGCAAAGCTGCTCAGTGACCCCTTCAGCTCCTTGATATACAGATTTAAGTCCAGGTAATGAAGGGCACTTGTATGTGGAGTGGTTCTCTTCACAGACCAAGCAAATTTTAATACAGTTCAATGGATATTCGTTCGTAGGATGCCTCCTGGTGCATCTAGGAAAAAAGATGGCCAATGCTCTCTTTGCTTCCTCTTGCTTCCTTTTGATGTTCATGGTATCCATTTGCAAGGCAAGGGTTTGCAACATCTCACTTTTAAAATCTTCCAGCATATTTCCAATTTCACCCTTGATGGATGAGTTGGAAGATGATGTACTGGCCATAGCTTGACTACCCCTACCCTTTTTCCTAGCTTCCCTAGAATGGTTTCTAAAGACAGTCTTGATATCCTCATAGGGTAATTGGTAGATATCTCCTCCTGCTAACAAGTGTAAGGTATCCAGAAGGTCTTCTCTTAGTCCCCTGAGCAGGACCAACTTTAGTGACTCAGGGTCAAGTGTGCACCTAGCCCTATTGTAACTGAACTGGAATCTTTCTTCATACTCTTCTAAGGATTCATCCTAGCCTATGGTCATCCTGAAAATTTCTTCTTTAGTATCCTTTGACCTATAGTAGTCCCGATATTTTTTGTTAAAAGCCTACTACATCTGAGCCCAGGTTGTGATGCTATCTCTAGGTAAACTCATGAACCAGCGCAATGTTTCATCCTTGAGGGTAGATGGAAATAGTTTTAACTTTTGCTCATCATCCGTATAGTCATAGGTTCAGCATATAACAACAAACTCAAATAGGAAAGTGTCGGGGTCTTCTGTGGTCAGGCCATGGAAATGAGGTAGGGTATAGGGGCTTATATTCTTCATCTTAGTGTCCTTGTTGGTTTCCCTGATGGGGAAGGCATCCTCAACTCTCTCTCTCTATTCCCTTTGTCATTTTGATTTTCAGCCATGGTTCAATAGGAATGGGTTCCTCTTCTTCTTCTTCCCCTGTAGGATCTTCAAATATGTCAGGTTGCTCACCTAAAGGTTCCTCCAGTTCACATCCACTGAAGAAGAGAGAAGGTTGTTTGTTGGATGCAGTGGGGGTATTTGGCAAAAATTTCCCTAAATTATCCCTATTCCTATGAGGCATGAAAGGAAATGTTTTTGGGGTGGTTTTGTAATTTTTTTAAGCTGGAAAGTACTTTGTAGAAATGAAATTTTTGATTGAAAGAAAATCACTGACAAAATGAAAAAGCTACTTGCTGAATTGAAATTTTACTTGTAGAATGGAAAGGAAAGCAGATAATGAAAACGAAAGAAAGGAAGCTACTAGATTACTTTTGAAGAAATAAACTAATGGCAGAAAATTCAAGACAAGAAGTAGAAGAAAATAAAGCAGTAATCACATTCTACTCAGATACCTCCTTGACAACGGTGCCAAAAAGTGATGAACACCAGTATTGCAGCAAGGATGTTGCAACTCCTAGGCTACCAACTTTACTTATCAACCCGAGGTTCGTACAAACTTGGAGGTGACAGTGCTATATGCACAAGTAAAAGTGAAGGTCCTACCTGTTGTCACTATTTGTCCAGCGAGAGACCCCAGGGGTTCCAAGCCAGACTTCTATAGATTTAGAAGAAGCTTGATTCTCTGATGGAAGAAGAGCAAATCTATTCTAAGAGAGCTACACTATTGCAGTAATGAAGAAAACAACATGAAATGCTAAATCAAACCATATCCTAATTAACCATTTAAACAAATATGCTAAGCAGAATTGCTAAATCATCACTAACTTAATGCTACTATCTAAGCCACAGAAGTAAAGAGCATCAAACCATACTAATGTGTGAGCAAGAAAACTAAATTAAATATGTTTTCACTTTTTTGGGCTTTTTAAGCAAAATCAAGTATGTAAATTAATTGTTCTTGTGGATGTGACAGGCGGATGGAAGGTGATTGACGATGGCTAAAAGGATTATGGAGTGGTTGGAAGGTGTGGAAGGGTCCTAGGAGGCTTTTTGTGACTTCCTAGAGGTTCCCCATCAATTCAGCCTCAAAACAGGTTGTTTCAGGAAAACCTACATGATGTACTAGAAACCTACAGGATGATCCTGTAGGAATTACATGAAACCTATAGGATACGGTCGAGAGCTAATTGTGAGATGTTGGAGATGTTGGGAAGCTTGGAAAAGGTGTGTGATGAGTGGGATGGTGTGTTAGAAGGTATAGGAACAATCAGGAGTTAATATCCAAGATCAGAGATAGCTAGATTCGCTTAATGTATCTAGGAGAATTTTAATGAAAAATGACAAAAAAACTAGTGAGGGTGATGGTGGAACAAGAGATGGCTAGGGTGGATGAAGTGGAAGGTGGCCACTGGTGATGAAGTCTAGGTCTCCTCCCGAAGCACCTGTTGTGCTTAAAACATGTGCGTTTTCTAAGAACTATGCAACAAGATACATTTTCATAAACTAGAAAAGCATGAATCAATTGCCTATATTATGCATGAAGGGAGTGCTAAAGGGAATGAAAGCATGGGTGAGATATTATTTCAGAAATGGAGTAATGGAAAAAGATGACAATGAATTGAACCAAATGCTGAATCAAGACAACAAACTCCAAAGCTCATGCAAGAACTAGAAATTTGTGTTGTTGGGCCTGTTGAAGGGTCTCTTCCTCAAGTCATGGTCCCAGAGGGACGAAGTGAGGCCGAGACACCTGCTGAAAACCTTATGGTGATCCTTTTTCTCCTTGCTAACATGCTAATTGAAATAAGGCACAAATGGAAGCAAACTAACATCCAGCCAATCTAATCTACACTACTGTAATGGAAATGTAGCTACTAAGCAAATGAACAATTAAACTATGAATCTACACTAGCATACATGTACAATAAAGAGGAGCCTTGGCTGTTAGGGTTGGGCCCTAACTCAAGAGCTTTAGCACTCTGAGTTAACTCAGTGCTAGCTCAAAACAAAACTCATTCTTATTATCAAAACAATGGATTACATCAAAAACTATCACAAGTCTTGCAGCTCAAAAATAGAGTAGAGTTTTACAATCAAAAATCTGAATCCTACTAAGGTCCTAGGCCTCTCTACTTATACATCTGAAGTCTCCATCAAATTCCTTAAAATTAGGGAGGCTCAGCTCCCAAAATTAAGATAAACTGGAGCTTTGTCTTTCACTTTCTCGAATACCTTCTAGTCCTCATGATTTTGTTGTTTGTGCTCCGAGATGATGGAGGAATATTCAAATGGAGGGGTAGTAAATTAGGAGGATTTTCCTCTTATAATTCCTCTCCCTTGTCCCATTCAATTTTTGACCAAGGAATTTGCCAAAATCCCTTGCTTTCATCCTTTAATCTTGCATTAAATGCACATTAGACCACAAAGCAAAATATCCAACTCTAACCCATCTCATAAACAAAATATAATAAAAAATATGCAATAAGTTATGAGAATAGTTGATTTGACTAATCTAGGATGTGAATTAAAGCTTGTATAATTACCCAATGATGAGGCTCATCACAGATTGAAGTAGCACTTGGTTATTTAGAGGATATAACCATGTTTTTAGCCATCGATAAGTGACCTAATGACTACACAACTCAGAAAATACGTATGGTAGTATGTGTTGAAAATTATAAAATTATTGAAGGATAATTATACAAAATGGGGCTTGATCATATTTTGTGCATATGTGTTTTAGACCATGAAAAGGAGGAAGTTTTATGGGAGTGTCATTCTGGAGTTGGATGGGGGCATGAAGGAGGAAAAGCAACTACTAGAAAAAGTGTTGCAAGATGGACTTTGGTGCCCTACTTTGTTTAAGGACGCTAAAGAATATGCTAAGAAGTGTGATGTTTATCAACGAGATGGTTGGCCATCTCAACAATATGAGCTTCCATTGCATCCTATTCGAGCCCTTGAAGATTTTGAAATGTGGTTTCTTGATTTTGTGGGGCCTATCAATTCTCCTACACAAGACTTTCATGCTTTCTATATTATTACTGCCCACTGATTATTTAAGACGATGGGCTAAAGTTGCAGTTGTTAAGGACTATACTACAAATACTACTGCACAATTTATCTTTTAAAATATTGTTATAAATTTGGGTGCCTAAGAAGCCTTACCAGTGATCAAGGTTCACATTTCATTAATGAGACTGTTGACACAATGTTGTCAAAACTTTATGATTCAACATCATAAGAGCAGTCTGTATCATCCGCAAGTAAATGGGGCAGCTGAAGCTTTTAATAAAATCTTGGAAAAGGGGCTTAGTAAGATTTGTTCTACGAGCCAATATGTTTGAGATGAGTAAGTTCCAACTACTTTATGGGCCTATCGTACTACTATGAAGTGACTGCACAAGTATACTCTATTTCAATTTTTTTATGGTCGGGAAGTTGTAGTGCCAACCGAGTTTATTGTTCTAAATTTGTTTATCGTGCAAGCCACTAAGATGTAAAATGATGAACCTATTAGGGAATGATTATAGGAGTTATTAGAGTTAGATGAAGAGAGGTTTTTAGCTTAATTCCATCAAACTATTATAAATGAACGACAAAAATATTAGAATGACTGACACATAAAGAAGAAGTATTTTTTTATTGGAGACTGAGTTTTTCTTTAGGGAAAGAAATACCTTAAACATCCAGGGAAGACACAAATGCACTGGTTGGATCCCTTATTTACTACGAAGATACGAGATTCAAGAATTTTCAAGCTTGCACAAATTGATGGAATTATTTTGCTAGGTTGGGTGAATTGTGTATGCCTAAAGCCCTATTATGGCTGATAAATTATTATGGTAATTTTTTCTCTTCTTAAGGAGGTAGTTGATAGGCTTAGGATCGAGTCAATTTTGTTAATTGGTTTGTTTTCTAGTTGTTGCAATGTTTACTTCTATAGTAGAGTTAAGTCAGTTCCACTAGTTTGTTTTAGTTGCAACCCATCGCAACTAACTCTAGTTGGGGAAAAAATGTGTCAGGTGTCCTATATATCAGTTTTGTAATTATTAATAAGAGTATTTTTAGTCATTAATCCTTCTCGTAATACTTTTCTAATTGATTTGATTTCCCACTTTACGAATTTTCAATCATTTCTCATTAATTGGCTATAGTGGTAATCCCCTTTTTGAGTTTCTACGTCATTAACCCCAATTCAAATTGATTTTGATAAGTTTTTGTATTTATTAACTAATGGTCTAATCATTTTACATCCAATCGCCATAGTTCTTCATTGTGTCTATCTACCTAGTTAAATTATCTGCCCCGACTTTTGTGTCAAGTCCTAATTCTCAAACTCTTTCTTGGCCTCCTGTCTATATAGTCTACATTCATCGACCTTCAGTTATGGATCATCTTTCTAAGCCCATTGTTTCACCAGGTTTCTCATATTATCGCATTATGGTTATGGAAGACACTCTAGGGAAATATGAGAAAGCTTCGTTGGTTGACAATGATTTGGCCGATTCTTTTTTATTTATAGCTTTAAAGCCTGAAGTTTTCATGGAGCCTTGAAAAAAATCAGGTGGAAGTGATTCTTCCCACGTCAAACCAAACTTTCAACCTTTGAAGCAGTCCACGTTGATGGCACTACGAAATTTTCCTATTTTTGGTACCACCGAAGTAGCTATGAGGTGCACTAAATTTCTTGTCAGTCAATTGCATGGAGGGTCATTGTAGCTTGATAGAGAGTATCCAACGCATGTCGATGATATCTACAAGTTGACAATATTATCGCCCTATGTTACCTATGTTTCCTTGCATTTAGACTCCTTCCAAGAGGGGCAAGAAGAAATGTGACGACAATTTTTATATCAAGTATGACACTCAGTTAGGAGGGCGGGTGATATCATTGGCATGATCAATAATTCCATAATCAAATTCACATGCCACATTATAGTAGGTAAGATCATGCACCATTATACGAAAGGTGAATGTACCTTGGATGTCATATTTGTTGCAAAATATTGTGACTGTGGTGAGAAATTCAATTGGTGTAGTTACTTGTTGAATGAGTTATTTGAGGCCTGTGAGGATGTTTTCAAACAAGCTACGTATTTTATTTATGGTTATTTGGTGGTTTCCATTGCCATGATGAAGTGGTGTATGCTAGAAGGAAGACAGGTAGCTAAAATATATGATGATGAGACTTTAGCAATTTCTTATGCCACATGGCAGATATCAGGTGATCCAACTAATAAGGCCATTAATGAAGAATATTTTTCTATTTGGTGCACCAATTTGGTGTAGGTTACAACAAATGTGACACAAGTACCTAAGCTAATTCTGGATGAATATTACCACTTAATATGGTTTAGGATACACCATGGGAATACTTATATGTGTCCTAAAGTTGCCTGTGTTGAGACCTTTCATATGAAGCCTTTGCCATTTTATGTTTTGGAAGATGTGTTCCACAAAGAAGTAACGTCCTAGCCGAGACTCCAGTGTCAACACTAGGAGGGAAACATTGTTTATTCACTTGAAGGAATGTTTTCTCATACATCTTCATTGGAGAGCCAATCATCTTCTAAGAAGTATATTGTACACCAAATTCTTCAGCCAGTATTGAAGATATTTCAAGAGACTATTTTCTCGGATAGAAACACCTTGCAGTCATTTGGTCCATTGGAAAGTTATGCACTTTCTATGTCTAAAGTTAAAATTTTTGTTCCTCTCAATAGTCAATTGCTTAAGTCACTGGCTGTCCCTTTCATTACCATGGACCCCATTTTTGACACTTAACCTACAATTCTTGTTACTACTCCTTATAATCTTGATACCCTTCTTCAAAATTTTGCTCAAGGTCATCCTCATGATCCTAATGCCCATTTTGTAGATCTCATTGATGATGAACCTTAAGACTTTGTTGCGGGAACCAAGACAGTTGAGGAACTTCATCATTCTCCACCTATTAAGTCTCCCCAATCCCCTGGTTCATCATCACATATTACATCCCCCTCTGTTACCATTTCTAAAAACCCAGATATTGGAAATCCTAGTGGTGATACCACTGAGATGGAAGTTGATTCCACTCACAAGGATACTACAGAGCAGACATCTAAAGTATTTGATGTGCACACTACTCTTGTTGTTACTTCTTCTATACCTTATCCCAATGAGTCACATACAGAAATCTATCCATATCTTTTAGCTGCTCATATATGCAGAACTTAGATAAAACCATGCTCATTGTCGAGAAGTTTTGAGACTTGCTTCACATGCTCAAGATATTGTTCCTTAATTGCCCTTGAATGTTGTAGACCAGATTCATGTTGAGTTCCATGAAGACCAGAGCCAAGAACATGAAATCTCTCTGCAATATCATTTAGATAAGTTTGTTGCTACGAGTTAGCCTTTACAGGCTCGATTTCCTTTTCCTAACAATTTGTCTTCTAATAATATTCAATGTTAGTCCTCTTCTCAGATATTCAACCTTATCAAAGTCACTTCTCTCCATGTGGAAGACCACCACAATTCTTTAGCTTCTAATTATGAGCAGTAGTAATAGGAACTTATTGTTGTCATAGCTGAATGTGATCAATTACATAGTGAGAAGGAGCATTTCGAACCACAAATTGAGAATATCAGTCCCAAATTCTAGAAAGGGTGGCCTAATATCACTGAGGTTGTCTCGAATGTACCTAAAACAATTTCTACTTTTTTCATCACTAAATGTTATGACCATGTTGAGACTGCCTATATTGAGCTCATGGTTACAAATTGGGAGTTGCGTAATAATGTTGTTGTCAATCAGAAAGCACTTCTAGATCCTACAACCCATTATAAAGATGATATTGAACAAAAGTTAATTGATGGTTCTTCCTTAAGCAGCTCTCTTTGGTGGGTCATTGATGATGCACAAGAAATCTCCCGACAAGTTCAAGACTAGGTCAATTTTCCTGTGAAAAAGAATTAGCCCTTATATAAGTTGCGACAACAAATGGAAAAACTCTTTAATCAAGTGTTGGCCATTGATGACATCATTCACTAGAAAGTTGTTTGCTCAAGTTGGTGCATTAGAGAAACAAATCCATCAATTAGAGGAAGACTCACATGCAACCATAGTTGTATTGTGGGATATTTGACCACCTGCTTAGAGACATTTCATGTAATTGTGCCAACTTAATATTGAAGTTGATACTCAATCGAAAACCGTGATGAGTGCATGGCCAAAAAAACCTATTGTTGAACAAATCACTCAGTTTTTTGATCAAGTTGTTGCTATTATGGATTCATGGAAAACTGTTATGTATGACTATTATATTTTCAAAGTTGGAGCCATACAAATAGTATCTGAGTTGGGTCCTTTGTTTGAAGTTGAACCAGCAGCATAGGAAAGGGAAGCGTTAGAAGAATTCACACAACCGTAAGTAGAGCAGATGCATCAATAGAATATTGACTTGAGGGAAATTAAATGGGTTGTGGTCGGGGCCTATTGGGTCATTTGTTTTCTTATAACAAGTTAGGCAAATTTTGATTAAAGTTTTGGTCCGAAAATGGTCACGCATTTTTTTTCATTGGAAAATGTGAGATAAATGGCCAAAATAACTAGATGCCAAGATCAATTATAAAAAAGTGGCAAAGGAGGTTAAAAGTAGTGACGTTGGAATTTGTAGAAGTCATGAAAGAAGGATAGGCACGCTAGAATTTGAATGAATCAAAGGGGATAAGGACCAAAACACCTAAATTTTTTCAAAGTGGACCAAATCAAGCGAGTGGTATCGGGGAATGGAAATATATAAAAAGGAGAAAGAAAAGATGGCAAGAGAGAGTTCATAGAATACAATGAGTGGTGTGAAGTTTGATGGAATTTCCAATCTTTCTATTGTATCTCTAAATTTTGTCTTGTATTTTGGCCTGATAGTTATTCAAGCTCTCACATCTTATGAAGAGAACATTGTAATGTAACTATATGGTTGATAATGGAAAGAAGTGTTGGGGGAACGTCTATTAATCTATATCGTGATGGTTTATTTAACCCGTTAAAACTTTTAAGAGTATGGATTTGAATGATTTCTATTTTTCCCAGTTGAACAATGTTTTAGTTACATTATTGATTGCACTAAAGATGCTAATGTGATATTTGATATAATATTTGCGTAATGAGTCATTTGTTAAACCATTTCTTGATAATGTTCTATGATCCCTTAACCTTCTGTTAAGTCTCGACACCCCTCAGGTGATACGCTTCTCTTCTTAAGAGAAGTGAAAACACTGGAGAAATTCTAAACTATGACAAACTTTTTTATTGGCACCTTGTGTCAAAACCCAGGGTATTCCTTCTAATTTTTTGCACCAACATGGGGTGAAACCAGTAATATTCCTCCTTGTTTCTTAATAGGCTTATATATCTTTAAGGAGTTTGTTAATATTATCCTTGAGGTGTAGTTTAAGAGTCTTGGTGATGATAGCCTCAAAAATTTTGTTTGTCCCATCTACTTGCCCATTAGCCAATGAGCGATATGGTGTAGTAACCTTATGTTTGATCTTGTGTCTGCCCACCAAGTCTTCAATGAGCCTTGAAGTGAATAGAGTACCCTTGTTAGTAACTATTTCCGGAGTTATCTTAACTTGGTGAAGGTTTCCTCATAAATAAATTATGTTCTTACTTGCAAGATTATGGAAAATAACACCTTTGATTCCATCCACTTTGTGACATAATCTATATATACTAGGATGTAGGACTTATGATGGGAATGAGGATTGATTGGATCCAGAAAATCAAGGGCCCATTTATCAAAGGGTTCTAATACCAATTGTTGGTGTAATGACAGCTCATCTAATTCCACCGGGCTTCCTATGCGCTGGAAACTATTACACCTCTTTATATATTCCTTGGTGTCCTAAAAGATGGTTGGCCAATAGTAACCTTGGTGAAGTACCATGTACCCAATCCTCTTGTTTGTAAAGTGGCCCCACAATGGACCATCATGGCAAGCTTTCAAGGTCTCATAGATCTCAACTTCTCCCACACATCTTCGGATGATGAGATCTGGTCTTATGTAGAAGAGACAATCAACAATCCACAAGAACCTTCAAATTTGTCTAATGAACTTCTATCACTCCTATTGAGATAAATGATGTAGAAGTCTGCCTATATCCAAGTAATTAACGATATTTATGAACCAAGGAGAGTTAGTAAAAACTAAAAATAGGTGCTCATCAAAGAAAGAATCTTCTACAATAGGCTCATTCTCATTAGATGTAAGTCTTGAAAGAAAATTAACAACTACATTATCCTTCCCTGATTTGTTTGAGATTGTTATATCATATTCTTGCAATGACAATAGTCGCCTAGTTACCTTGTCATTGGCAATTGGTTTGTTCATTAAGAATTTTATGTTAGCATGGTCATCGTGTAATACTATTGGAAATCCCATGATGTAATATGGAAATTAATTAATCACATGTATTACTTCAAGAAGTTATTTCATCATTATTGTATGCAGTAGTCTATAACGCGACTTTTTGAAAGCCTTTCCGGCAGATTTTTCCAGTCAAAATCCGGCAACAATTCATTGGAATACCATGTTTGATAGCTAGTTTTTGCACAATCAATGGCTCCCAGGGGTTTTTCAGGGCGTTGAATCCAAATATGCAGTTAAAAACCCATTTTAACTGCTAAAAATCAAGATTTAACCTCATTTCTTCCGCCGGATTCCGTCACCAGAATCTCCAAAAAGTCGCATTATAGACAACTCCTTATTGTATAACTTAGTCCGGTGGGTTAGATATTTTTGTTGTAGTAGATTACATACATATAATTTCCTTCTAGTTGCCCTAGAACAACTCTAGTAGTAGTGTCTAATGCATTCATAGAGATATGAAATGGGAGGGACCAATTAGGGCTTCTCAAAATAAGAGCCTTAGACACCTTGGATTTCAGTTTTTCAAATGTGCGATGGCAAAGCAAACAATGGATGAGCAATTTGTTAAAGTTTAAAAAAAATCCATGATAGTATCTAGCATGCCTTACGAAACTATGTACCTCTTTTTGTGAGCATGGAGTTGCCAGGTTTAGTATTACCTCTATTTTCATGACATCCACTTGGATTCCTTTAACCAAAATGTGATTCCCCAATTTTATGCCAGAAATAAATATTATTGCACATTTCATATTGTTGAGGGAAAACTTAGATTATTTACACCTTATTAATGTTTCTTCTTTCTTTTAAATTTGCTAATACCTCCTCAAATTCATCACCATATGTTTCAAAATCATCAATGTAGATTCACACAATCAAGAATTAAATAAAAATATACTAATTATTTCGATAGGCATTCCTCCACAGGCTTGAATATCTATCCATTCAAAAATCTCTATTTTTGTCTTCCTCCCGCGAATAAAAAATTAACAAGTGATTCCCTTGACCGCACAACAAAGCAAGGCATGTTGCAAGTCCTTCACGTTGGCCTAGAGAACAACTCTAGAAAAACCCTAACTTTGGATTATCCAGTGGAACCCGACACTCTCATCAATCTCTGCCACGGCCTTGTCGCTTGCCATAGCCTTGAACTATCCAAAAACTACTAGAATTACTCTCTCTTTTTTTATTAGGTATGGTTTGGCATTCCTCTACGGGCTTTGGCTGGGCAGATCCAGCCAATCGCGGATCTCTATTTTCATGCTCCTGAGAATAAAAAATTTTGACACGTAAGATGCCCTTAACTGCACGACAAGGCAAGTTGTGCTGCAATTCTTTAACGTCGGCTTGGAGAACAACTCTAGGGAATGCCTACCTTCGGATTGCCCATTGGCACCCGACGCTCTTCATCAATCTCTTCCATGGCCTCGTTGCCTGCCTTAGTGTCAAACTATCCAAAAACTACTAGAATTACTCTCCATTTTTATCAGGTATGGTTCCATGTGACTCGCATATATCTCATATCTTCTTTGAGCGAACTATTAAGAATTTCTCTCCATTGATGGAGCCTTACATGTTTCTTCTATAAGACAGGAAGGTGGATAAGTTTACTGATATATGGATACAAAACATTTGAAACGTGGCCTAAATGTGGTTGTTCTTATTTATTATATTCAACTTTAGAAACATTTATGGATTTTAGTAATTTCCTTTTGGACACTATTAAAAAACAACTTTATGGTAGATACAAATATCAACGAGGTAAGTACTTATGTACAGTGAAATTGGTTTGCATCAGCATTCAAGGACTTGAACTATAATATTTAAGCGGACAATTTTATGAAGTGTTGCTAAACATGTGATATCTACGAAATTTGGTATTATTTGTGATTCTATTAAAGAGTAATCCATCAAAGATCAATTTTGAGAAAAGAGTGCACAAACATTTCAATTGTTACATCTAAATGAATTTAATGAATATCAATTGCTTGTGAGGTATCTGCATGCCTCTTTTCTCTAATGTCAACATATGCCTGGTGCCTAAACATAGGCAAAGGATGCATCTCAATGGTAATGAAGTAAAAGGGGTGTCGAATGTCTTGAATAATTTCCTTTTTGAACTAGCTAATGTTTCAACCTTTAGGATAATTTAGAGTTCACACGTGTATAAACAAGAAGGTTTGTGGCACAAAATTTAAATCATTACTTTTGGCCATGAGCGTTAGCTTTTTTTTAATCAAATGAAGCTACAGGAATATATAACATTTCAAGATTCCAGGTTTCTTTAGATCATTTTTTTCATGAGGTCATTCTTGGTCAATGCAATATTGGTGAGATTTAGTTGTCTTCTATATCCTTCTAGATGCTATGACGCAATAGCCTAGTGAAATTGTTCAACTTTTGGTCAGAATATTTAACATAAAATAATGACATCCTCTATCACCAAAACATACATATTCTAATTTTTGGTAAAATCTTGGACAAGAAAAAATTATCCTTATCCACGAAAACAAACACATACAATGTTTAATTTGTTGAAGAAAAATTACTTGAAAAATAAGAAACTAGATGATATATTCCATTCATTTCATGATATGCCTCACTTTTTATTTTCGATATTGGGTTTTCATTAAATTTATTTTAATATAACCTAACAAATAGGATTGTATTATAGAAGTACAAATTTCCTATAAGAATTTTAAATGTAATCAATTTCTCACTATACAAGATAAGTTTTAATCAAGATTTTGCACTAGAAGTTATTTCTAATGTAATTAATTTCTCCAATCTATGCAAGGGATGAATTATGCGAGATTAAGCTACATGTATGTTTGTTTCAAAGTATCTTTAAGTATTGGATTTTGGTGATTATTGATTGATAGGGTATTAAGGTAATATTTTTGATGTACTCAATTATGGGAAATTAAGTTATATAGTGGATTGTTTTCTTTGCATATTGCATTCATTTGAGAAGTATGTTTTTAGTGACTATTGATTGATTGGGTATTAAGCTATTATTTTAAATGTATTTAATTATGGGAAGTTAAGTTGCACAATGGATTGTTTGATTTGCATATTGTAGTTTGTTTTTATTGTGTTGATAAATATAAGTTGGATGTTATATTAACATAATCTAGAGCATTGTTATGAGAGAATTTATTTTTTTAGAGTATTTTGACAACATGTAGTTGGCCCTCCTCCTTGTGTTCTTCACTCATTCCTTCATCGCCAAAACAATAACGAAATTGGAGCGTCCTTTGGGTGAAAAAGATGAAAAATTGATCAATTACTAGTTGGATGATAATGTCAAGCTCCTCGGTGTACCTTTTTGTATTCAAAAGCATCCAAAATGCATATAGTTATTTTAATCTACTTTTTCCAATTTAACAATCCTATTGGTGTACCTTTGCACCTTTTGGGGGCAATTACTAGTCATAGCTCTTTGAAAGGTGGTAGTAGTACTCCACAGTCCAAATGGTAGGAAATGATATGTAAATGTACTTGACAAGCAAACATTATTTTTCCTTAATTCTTAGGTGCGATATGGATCTAGTTATACTTGCTAAATCCATAAAGGAAAGAAAAATATTTCTTCCCTGATAATGTATCCAAGACCTAGTCAATGAATGGAGATGAAAAATGGTCTTTGTGTGTTGCTTTGTTGGGTTCTCCATAATCCACACAAATCCTCAATTTACCATTCTTTTTTGGTATAATGACAAGAGAGGAGATGCACTGGTTGTTAGAAATTGGATAGATCAAATTGGTTGTGAGAATTTTTTGTAGCTCTTCCTTCATTATATCCCTTAGTGTTGGATGTATTTGACAAAAGGGCTAGCAGATGGGTCTAAATCATTCCTTAATGTATATATGGTGTATACACATGTTAGGACGAATCCCCTTCATGTAAAGGTAATCCTAGGTGAATCCATTTTTGTGCTTTCATAATACTTGTACCAATCATTCTTTGTGTTGTTTTAGTTAGACCCCCCCCCCCCCCCCCATTGACGTTCAAGGTCTTCTCAGGGATTATTTCTATAGTTTTCATAGTGGACCATTGGTCTTCTTTAGCTAATAACTCTCATTATAAAGGTGAAGTGTTTATTGATGCAAGATAATTCTATGATTCTAGATACATAACATGGTCAAGAGCATGTGGGTTTCCTAGAGGAGAGGAAGAAGTTATGAAATTATTGATTTATCATCCTTAGTTTTCTCCATAATGGCTAGATATTGGTCTATTTAGAGGACTAGTGAGCTTATGTTTCAAAATCTATGTTGGGTTTAACAAGAGGATACATGATTAATTATTTTGTAAAGGTATCGTGGGAAATGTTCATCTCACCAGACTTACAATCAATGTAAGCATTGGTAGTGGCTGGCCATGACCTTCCCAATATTAAAGGATACCCACCTAGAGGCGATTTGAGTTGTAGGACCATAAAGTTACCGAGATATTCCCAAGTATATATATATATATAATATATATATATTATATATATTATATATTATATATATATATATATATATATATAATATATTTATATATATATATATTCACCACATCTTCCAATATTCCCTCTAGTTTAATGGTGTATTTTTTAGCAAGTTGGAGTAGAGTAGGGGTTTTATTAAGACCAGAGGGCCTTATAGATTCCATGGTTTCAGGAGTCATGACATTAGTGTCAACCTATGGATCCAATGGCCATTATTATATTATTTATTTTCACATTATCTATCAGGTTGCCAAGGTTAGAATATTTGGTTGTGAGAACCCCCCCACACCTCCCCCCCAAAAAAAATCATTAAATATGATACATTTCCCATAACATGGACAATTTGGGGATCCCTTACTTCTTCTACCGAGCATTCTCAAACAAAGTTCCCATATCGCTTTTAAATAGATATGCGCATCCTTTATGGCTTGGAACAATGGTATTTTGACACACATGATCTTGAGTTCCCCCAAGAAGTCAAACTTGGGCTAAGTAACAAGTTTATCTTTGTTTAGTCTCTTTGGAGAAGGCAGGTTTAAAGGTTTTGGGTGAGTATGATCATTTAAAGGTCCAAGAGATGGCTCTTGTTCTTGTTCTTCATTATGGACATCCTCATTCAAATATTCAATATGAATAGGAGGATGATATTTGGCTAACATCTTCCCGTACTGAAGATGAATATCATGGTAGCCTTGGGAAGAGATGGAATAGGGAGGGTAGGTGGCAACTCCAGTAGCCTATGTTGGTTGGGTTTCCCTCCCATTATTAGGGTTACAAATAAGTTTTGCAGGTAATTGTGGATGAGGAGGGGCTGATGTGGATGTCTGCATCTGTGAAGGAGGAAAAATCTACATGGGAGGTTATATAATAATCTTCAGAGAGCCTCCATAAGCAATATCTCTATCTTTGTTGCTAAAACTAACTTGGGCGAGGAGGATCCACCTATGGTTGTGTTGGCAGACACCATGGTTAAGAAGCATATTACACATAAGTTTTAGTCCACTAATAATTATAACAGTGAGACCGATGTTGAACCATGCACTGTGGTTTCTATTTTCATGGTCTTTTTGGGCCACAAAATAGAGTTGTTATAGTTCTTATACCTCTTGATAAACAATATTCAAACCAAGAAAATATGTGAAACTCTTTTTTGCTTGTTCCTTGATGCATATGGTATAGGCCTCAATCTTATCCAAGGGACATTCCTTTAGTAGGTGTTTTATTCTACATTTTGGGTAGAACATGGCCAAGGCTAATTATTTTTCTTCCCTTTTATTCTTCATTTATAGTGTGTCCAATTGGGAGCTCAGAGAATTGAGTCTATTGGTTTTGAAATCTTCCGACATGTTTCTAATATTTTCTCTTGTCACCCCACTTCCATCATCCTTGCCAATTCTAATAAACACATCTTTAGATCCTCTGCCAAATTTTGAAGTTCAGACATTCCCACCTCCCAATAGGTCGAGGAGTTCAATGAAATAATCTCAAATTCCTCTTAGTAATAAGACTAATAGTGTCTTAGGAACCAAATTTTCCTACCTTGATATGTGAATATTATAGTTAAACTGTTCAACATATTGTTCAATGCTTTTGCCTTCATTTTAGGTCATTCTAAATTTTGGGTAATTCTAAAGACCTATTTTCTTCTTTCCTTACCCTTACAATAACCTTGGCTACTTTTCCATAAATTTGTGCGTCATTTGACTCAAAGTGTGGATGATACCCTTTTCCAAGACTCATGAGCTAGCATAATGCAACGCTCTTCAGTGTGGAAGGAAGTAATTTCAGCTTCTAAACATAAATTACAAGTCATGACTCGTGCAGAGTGCGTCAAATTTGAGGAATGTGATAGGATTCTTTGGATAAACCATGAAAACTTGGTAAAATGGAGTGTGAAATGTTCTTCATCTTGGTCTCTTCGTCTAACTCAAGGGTAGGAAACTAAAATATGGTTGTTTTTTCCTTGACTTCGTCGGCCATCTCAACGTGGGGCTTGTCTTCTTCCTCTGAAGGTGCTTTGGGAGAGTCTAGGAGAGTCAACTCTTCAAAGTCGAATTGTTCACTGGTTATATCTTAGTAAAATAGTGTCACCATTGGTGCAAAGGATGAAGCTTATGCAACCATAGGCTCATGGCTAGAGACTTCATGCTTCTTTTTTAAAGAGAGCCAGTTGTGGGAGTCAATTAGTTTAGTTGACTATGTCCTTTCTCTTCTTGAGACTGACTTGTACGGTTAATTTTCTGGGATTTTTTTGTAAGTCTACCCTGTTGATCTCTAACTTTGGGCATGAAAAATTAAGGAAACATTTTAATTAAGGTAATTTTTTGTAAAAATAAATTGATTGCATTAATCTACTGAAAAATAAATCCTCGTTGCCAAAGCAAACAATAAAAATCAAGCAACAAAAAATGATCGCACTATTAACAACTCCTTGAAAACGGCGCAAAAAATGACAGGCCTTCCAATTACTTTCTAATTGTCCATAAAGAAAACCAAAATACTACATATTTAATTATTAACCAAGGCTCGTATAGAACTTGTGAATTGTTTTGCACCGTTTGTTCTAGTACAATATGTAGTTGTAGTGTTATAAATTAATGTCACAAGGCAAGATATTCAGATGATTCCACAAGTCACCAAGAGAAATCCACACCACACTTGCAATCCAATGCACATTTTGGAAGAATGTAAAGAGCACACTTTCATGAAATAAAATTCGCACTCGTGGATAGTAAATCATACAAAGATCAAAAATGACTTGTTCTAGTATTAAGATAACCTTGGTTATTGTAACAAGAATGCAGTTGCATGTGAAATGTAATGCAATAAATAAAAAACTATCAAACAACACTCTGTTCATGAAGGAAAAAGAACCATGAATCAATGTTACAAACAAAATAATCAAATTGAACCAAATTAAAAAGGGAGCATTTCTAGTCCTAGAAAATATAGTATTCTTGTGTTAGCGCAAAGTTGTAGCAACAAGAGTTGGAACAACAACCTAAGTCATGAATTTCTATATAAATCTCACCACAATGATTAGTTCTTAATTAATAACAACAGTAATGACTGAGTTGTAGCAACAAACCTATGATACAAAGTTGCAACAATAGGAAAAAATAGAGTAATTATAGAAATAAACTAAACTATAAATAATGTTGCAACTATAATACGAGTACAAATAATACCTGGCTAAGGAGGGCTTCTTACCTCCTTAAATGGGGAATTAGTTTAGAAAAACAATAGAACACTAGATACTCAACACACCATTGATTGAACAAGAATGGAAAGGAACATTATATTGTAGAAAACTAGAAATACAATAAAAGACTAGTTTCAATTCTCTCTTGATTTGATCCTCACTAATTTGGATTTCGTAGCCCAAGGAGAGGAGTTTTTTTTTATATTTAACGTTTACTATATAAATTAATCAAATAAGTTGATGGAAAACCATGAGAATTAGGTTATTCCATCACGTTACATTAGCTTTCCAAAAGATATAAAAAAATTGGGCATACGCTGACTTAATCAACTATGTGACAAGTGGCGACTTAGTCATCATCCTTTCCTAGGTGCCTATTTTCCCTTATCACTTTCCTCTGTGAGAAAATCAAGTTTATGACTACCTGATGATCCATAAGCAACAATTTTTTGGTTGACTAATGTGTTGGCACAATTGTCGCATATTTGCAACATCATTCTCTAGAGATGGAACACTTGTGACCACAACTCAGAGTTGCAACATCTGTGCTCAGAAGAGTTATAGCAACTACACTCTGGATTTAGTAGCTATAGAGACAATTGTAACACTTGTGATTGGAAATTACCCTATGCGGTCTTGTTTCTAGTATACCACTCTTAGTACAAAAGGGTGACAACTTCCTGAAAATGTGTAACAATAAGCATTGAAATGGCATATTAAGAGGAGAATCATACCTTGAACAAAAATGCATCACTGTGAATGAAAAATATATTAAGATGAGATGGAAACATGAAAAATATGGACAAAAAGGTATTGCATTGGTGCTAAAAATATGCCAATTTGCGCACTCACCATTACCCATTAGTGGTAACCAGAGATGATAAACGAATGCCTTTTTGTCTCTTAAGCTCAATAATTTCTAGTAGTTTTGGTCATTATAAGCTATAAATAGTTCGATTCTATATTTGTTGTCAAATATATGAAATTTAGGGAGTCCAAAAAAAAACTAATGGATAGGACCTTAGGACATTAATCAAGTAAACTTGATCAACATGTCTAGATGCAGAAAAGATACTCACAATTGTGACATAGTTTGACCACACCATTAGCTGGTTTTTTTTGGCTCAGGGAATGCACACCCTATCTCAATAAATGTTTCCTCAAAAAATACATGCCCTACCTTAGGAAATGAACATCTTTCTTGTGATGCTTCAATAATTTAACTTTTGATATGTTATATCTAGACATCTTGCTAGCAATGATTTTATCCATAGTTGTCCACTATGATCGTATTGGAACATAGAGAATCCATATGGTCATGAAATTCGTTTATTCTAATTGTGAGTTGTTGGTATGCCTTGAAAACATTGTTAATGATAACTCTTCTAGGAGAATCCATGAATAGTGAAAGTAAGACATCGACTTCCACTTCACTATTAAATATTCCTTAACTATTTTTTTAGATTAAGGCCAAAAAGTTGAATCTTCATCATTGTTTGCATTTGTTATCCCATTTGGCAATCTAAATTTTTATCAAACTCAACTATGATTACTTTTATTAGTGAAGAATATTATTTTAAGACCATATTTCTATTTTTTTTATTAGAGAGGTTGATTTTGTGAACTTATGATTGTCTAGATTACATTCTTATATGCTTTCTATTTAAGTCTTAACTATGATGAATGCATAAAATTTCTTTCTTGTTTCAATAACCTTTAAATTAGATAATAATTAGGTACAAGAATACATGTGTTAATTCTTAGTAACTATTTATTCTAAAGATTTTAATATATTGTATTTTTTATTTACTAATTGTTGAATTCTATGAACTATTTCTTTGATTCAATTACTAATCATCTACTTGTATCTAGAACATATAATTTGTTACTAGCTATCTACGATAAATATAATAATACATAATAGTAGTTAGGATATATATTTATAATAGTAAGCATATTATAACTTTATGTCATATATTTTCCCTTTGGATTTATATTTTATTGTATCCAAAACCATACATGTAGACACACTCATTTAGTATGCCAATATTAACTAGTATATGGGCTTAGTTGACTCAAAGAAATTAAACATTTATAATGAAATACAACACAACATTTACCACAAATGTATGTGCCTCAAAAGTAGTAAGGGACCTTATATTGAATGCATTGGAAGCATGGCCTTCAGTACAACATCAATATTTTTATTTTTATGTTTTTTTGTCATAACTCTTACACACGTGACGAATATCCAAAAAAACATGCTCGTTCATTCTACATCGCACATGCATGTCCCTTTGACACTATTCCCATGCAAAGTGCTCATAATATCATCGCTTTCCTAATAGATAAAGAAGATGAGTGTTCATCACAAGTATGACCAACAACTATAGTTGTTGTAGGTGCACCATTGTAGACATCGATGAGGCGATGGATAGGTGGTGGATAAAATCCACTCAAAATTTCCACATGGTTGTTCCATGTGTTGAAAAAATGACACATACTTTTTTCAACTGAGCTCTACAACATGGGTCATTGAAAGGTTTATGCAATTAAATCACTCCATAGTTGACATGTGTCAGTTTTAATCCATCCATCAATGACATATAATTGTTTTCTATTGAGTTTTAATGGCACGACTCATTGAATGTTTGGTGTGATTAAATCACTCCACAAATGTATGTGGCAATTTTGTTCATTGCAAGAATGACCAATTGATATTACCATTCGCAGTTGTGATGAAAGAATTTAGATAAATAAGACTAGTTGTTATCATTGGAACATAAATAAGTATTCATCAAATTGTTGTCAGAATAATGTCAGAAAGTACACCATGTGTGCTAGTGCATGTAGCTCTAAAGCCCTACTTTTAGGCCTCTAATTGTTTTTTCCAAATTTGGAGGAGTTCAATATTCCTCTTCTCATATGACTCTTCATCTCTGATGTGTGAAGTTACTAGATTTTGCACTGCCCCAAATTTTTACTTACTGTAACTATTCACTTTTATCTTACAATTTTTGCTCAAACGATTTCTTATAAATCAACACAATACATTTATATACTCTTTATACTTTTAAGATAAATTATGGCCCATGGTAGTTTAGTGTGTGAACACTACTCTAATAGCACTTTGTAATGGGCTCAACACCTTAAAAGGTAATTCTTAGTATATGATCACAATATACTCATTAATGGTTTTCCAGTGATTGTAATTTTATTAAATTTTGAGCCCAAGGCAAAAGGTTATGGCCCTTCAAAGAATTATAAGATTTTCTTTCTCTTCTTTTCATTTCCATGTAGAATTTTAGTTTATGCCTACATATCCCCAAGTCTATGGGGAATTTTTATAGTGCCATATCATCCTTGTATGATCTATCCTCCATTGCACACTTATTGAGGCATTGTCTTGTAATTTATATGTTTTATGTCTATTTGTTGTCACGTTAGTGTTTGAATTTATTTCATTTTTAAAACTATTTCTTATATGACATGTCATGTGGGAGATAACCTTCTCCCTTGCAACTTGTAACACTCCCTAACACCTCGTTGTACTAATGAGGCTATGGAAGGTGTTATTGTCATCCTAAATCCAATTCTCATTGTTTACCAAGAAAATGGGGTCATAAATATGCCTTTCTCTAAAGATTTACAAAATTAGATACTAATTTTGTGATCACGTTCAACTTTCTGACGATGTAAATTTCTCGTTGATCCAAGTCCTAGATCAAAAGTTATTCTGAAAAGAAAAAAAAAATCCAATTAACCTTTGCCACATTAACTTTAGCGTTCCACATGGTATATGTGTGGTCATTGAGTTACTAGCGGGTCCACCACACTAGTTTTAGGCTTATGTATCATATGTATATATAATCATATTGCGTGAATTAAATCCACATCACATAGAACACATAACTCATATTAAAATTCACACCCTACATTTTATATAACCCCATTACATGTATCAAATTTCATGTCACTCAGACATTTAAACACACACACACACACACACACATATTTATGTTGATCATAAACACATTTCATATATTATCTGTCCCTGCCATATGCCATTCCATCAAATTGAAAACCAATGAAAGTCGTCACTGATATGCTAGTGGACCTCCCCCTCACCACACTTTGACATTAGCCAACCAACAACGACACAAATTAGAAAGTGGGGTCTAAGCCCTGAAGGCTACTAGCCTAGATGTAGGATACGAACCCACCCCATCAAGGACCAAGGGTTGCAACAATAACGAACTCAAACGCAATGGAATCTGGCATGATGTCTAGATGATTCAAGAGTATGGTGGGACTGACCAAGGCCTACGTCCATCATGGTTTCCAATGGTGATAACACTCAATTATATGCACCCCCCTCGGGTTTATAGGCAGTGATGAAATACATTTAAAAGTGTGGGGGGTTGGGCCCCACGGGAGTCTAACTCGTTTAGCATCAAAGTGCCACGTAACTCATGATATTAATTCATGCTTAGTAAATTATCAACACGATGTGGCAAATTACATAGCTAGAGTGGTATCAGTTAGTTAGATGTCTATAAGGAAGCACACGCCTAAGGGGCTATGACATGAGAAAATGAAAACAAAGATGTAACTAGCTAACCATGCATATCAAGAGCTGGTAGCATGTATTATTTATATTAGCTCATATGGTGATTATTATATAGTTCCTTTATTTGTCTTGAGCGTAATTGAAAAAATTGAAGATTGTTGCATATTCACGAAATAGTAATTAGCTCATACATGCATGGATTTGTAGGTTAACCTTAGTACTTATTCTGCAGAACTTGAAAATTTACTTTGAGGAGAGAGAGAGAGAGAGAGAGATACAATGTGTTACACCACTTGCACTACACAACCTCTTGCTTGCAAGACCCCCAGAGAGAGAGAGAGAGAGAACATTATGGTATTTTTTATACCAGGTTACGTGACATCATGGCTACCTACATATATTATTCCAATTTATTTGGAGTTAAAGGTTATGATTAAGATCATATTACCATGGAGATACACCACTTGCACTACACAACCTCTTGTTTTCTAAGACCCCCAGAGAGAGAGAGAGAGAGAGAAAGAGAGAGAGAGAACATTATGGTATTTTTTATACCAAGTACATCATGGCTACCTATCATATATTATTGCAATTTATGTGGAGTTAAAGGTTATGATTAAGATCGTATTACCATGGATATACACCACTTGCACTACACAACCTCTTGCTTTCTAAGTCTTTATTGTCGTAGTCTGATTGAATTTAGCCTATCCATACTAAGTGAAGATCAACTACTCAGCTTCCAATGACATCCCAATACAATATCATAAAGGAAAAAACAATTTGTATCTACATACCCTGCACGAAATATCCTTGATTCTTGAAGAGGGTGATAAAGGCATAGATTAGCTTCTATCAAGTCTAATTACGGGCTCACAGGCCTTGTTTAGTCTATTACAATTTCTTATCTATTATGTCACCATGTCACACACTTTTTAATCTGAAGAAGTGTGACGAGGGTGACTTTGAATTGTTTGTAAACTTGTAAACTAACTAGCTTATAGGAAAGGCTCTAACTTGTTAACTCACTTATGTGTAAAGAATAGATCTTTTACATAGGATTTGATCTTTGATCCTTGATCTAGTGTAAGAATTTAATGTGAGACAACAATAGACAATAATTATAGTGGAATATCCTATTAATTCCCACAACCTAAAGGGCAGGAATATGATCATATCTTGAAGAAGTATGCTTAAAGATTAATTAAATATAATCACTAGATAAACCTATCATACGTGGAACATGACTTGGACTTCAAATATAATTGAAGGTCGTGTTATCACTCAGGTTGTCCCTAAGCTCCTGAAGGGATACGGCGAGGTAACCACAAACCAATCTTTGGATTACAGGTTCTAGCCCACCTGTAATTAGAGAGGGCTCTCTCTTGATGATTTAGCTTTGTTGATTATGATTTTAGGCTAGCTATTGGGTTCAATGGGTTTTTTTTAGGTTTGGATGGTGTTTGAATGGAAGGAAGATGCATTCGAGCAAAGAGGCAGGCATAGAGTGATAATTTTCAAACCATTGGGCATGGAGTCAAGGAGTAGGAATGCGGGTAGGCTTTCTCAATCACAAGAGGAATATGGAGCAGGGTAGATGCACATGAAACAAACTTCAAGCTAAAGAGATGGAGTGAAATGTAAGAAATGAGAGGCAATTAAGAATCTCTCAATTAGCTTAACAGAGGGAAAGAGGATGAGCTCTATCTAGGGGCAGTTAAGAATCCCTAGATAACTATCACACATGGTGAATTAGGGCAAATATGAGCTAGATGGAATTCATATTTATGCCTAAAACAGATGAAAACATAAAGAAACAACAGAAATTGAGCATAGAGTGCACTTAAACAAATTCTAAGCTACTCTTTCTTTCTGCTGCTTAGATAATGATATATGAATGGAAAGACAGAGGTAAGAAACACTTATTAAGTCATGTATCAGCACAATAATTCCACAGTCACTCTTCAGCCATTAAACACAGTACACAATTCATTCTCCAGGATCGTAAGCAGTCTTTGATTATAGAAATTATCAAACATACAGTGCGAGTCTTTGCTCAAGCAAAACATCTAACCAACAAAAACCAACCCTCGTTACATTGTTCAGGGCCCTCTTTATAGGTAAAATATCCTGAAGTATTTATTACAACCGACCTAAATAGGTATGCGGGAAAAGGTTTTTAAAACCTGAACTTGTACTGGAATTAAATGCGAGTAAATATCCTTTGGGTTGCGCCGAGGCAGCTAGATCAAAATGAGTTAATACGGTGTCTTTGGTGACCTGGTGCAGCGGTTCTGCAATAACTGTGCTTTGAGTTCTGGTCCATTGATCTCACGTGAGTTTTAATGTGCAGTCATTGTGATGATGAGCTTTGAATGGTTCCTTAACTACTTCATGACTTTCAAGGTTTTCCTTTAGTGTTTCATTCGCCTCGAGCCTTGAGAAGATTTTCACTGATACACTTCGCTGCAACGCTGATACTCTTTGAAATGGTTTTTGGCTTCACATCTGCTTTGATAGTCTTCAATGCCTGAACCGAGTCTCTCTCTTTCTTCTGATACGCAGAAATTTGCAAAATCGAGCCTTTTCTGCCTTTTTCGGCGCAAAAATGGCTGAGGAATCAAAAGATTCCCTAAAGATTCCCCAATATGGCATATTTCTCGTAGAATCGCGCATCGAAAACTACCTCAGAATTTGAATATGGGCCTCCTAAGATGCATTTTCGCGCTTGCGAGCCTTTCTTTAGCGGGTGACGTCAGCGGGGTGATGTGGCAGGGTGATGTGGCAGGGTGCTACATGGTGCAGTGCCTTATATGTTTCTGCGATGTGATAGCGGTAACTGAAATGTTGCGATTTGTGATGCGATATATTCTCTTGATGCTATGGTAATGTCACATCAGAGCAAAGGGAAGAGGCATGCATTTTGGAAACGTGACTCTTGCGACCGTCGATTGTCGATCCCGCGATATCGCATCGGCTAAGAGGGGAGGGGGCATATATACGTGACATGTCATATTTGCAATACGCCGATTACGAAATGGCATCGGTGAGACATCCATCGGGGAGAAACAACAACGAGCCACATTACCTTTGCGACCTCCGACTGCGATAATCGCGTCGGAGGGGGATCCAAAGGGATCGGAAGAATGTTACGGCAGTCGGCAAGGGTTATTGCGATCGGAGGAAGGGTATGTATGCTTTTGCAGAGCATTTGAGGCCTCGGAAGAGGTCCGATAACCTAAAAAGAGGAATTTTATGCTTCAGAAGGAGTCCATTGCATTGGAAGATGGTTTTAAAGGGGCAAAATGAGGGTTCTTGCTATGTTTCAGGCAACCTTAGCAATTCCCAAGGAATACTTATGGTTATTTTTCAACCAAGGGGAGGGGATAAGTATGTAGGGGAGTTATTAACATAGTTTTAGTAGGGGATGGGGAAATAGATAGGGAGCTATATAGTAAGTTAGTAGTTAATATGACCATGATGA
>APFE031494695.1:9095-42216 GCA_000404065.3 Pinus taeda
AAAAAAAAAAGTTAACTTTGCCATAATATAATAAACATAGAATAAATTAATTTTGGTTTATTTTTATCATTTGTATTTTGATTTCATTTATTATAAAGTAAGAAAACATAGTTGATATATGTTGATTGATATCATTTTCTATGTTTTAAAAACTAATGACATTGGCCCTAATGATTAAAAACATCAGTTTCCTCTTAAAGAGATGGCATATTAAAATCCATAAAGTAGAGAATGTATACCTTCCTAAACTTTAGTAGCCAAAGTGGAGGTAGATTCCTTATCCCACAAACAATGGAATTTCATAAAACACTTTGATGCCTAATGAAAATTTACTCTGGTCTTACCCAATTATTAATAAACATTATATAAAACATACTATTTCATTATTAAACTTAATATTTAATTACTTTTAATTTACATTATATTATATCTTGTACATATCCCAATAGCCTCACATGAAAATAGAGGGAGTTAGAAATTTTTTGCACAAATTACCCATCGATAATTATCCAAACCACTATTTGACATTCCTCATTAACCATTAAATAGAATGTTCATTAATACATAAAGTAACTTTGGTAGAGGAATAGTAAGTTTTGTAACCATTAACCACCACTCTTGTAATATATTAACATAAATTGTATGATGTAATACTGTATCCATTTCATGATTTCCTTAACCACATTAATTAATCACATACTTGACATTATCAACATCACATATGCAAAAATCACATCATCAAACTGACATAATAAGAAATGACATCATTGAACACCGATATACCTTGGAAACTTCGTAGGGTGAAAACCAACAAACTTTTAATTTTATTATTAAATGCTCGTGACAGAGTTCACCCCTCACTTAATGACTAATAAGGGAGTCCATCCCTTATCCATTGTTATAAAGGATTATAATGAAATATCTTTAAAATACCACATACCTAGTTAAAATCTATTACAATTATCATAAAACCATTTATCCACATATCACCACTCTCTACATCCTTATGGCATGATTGTTCCATCAGTGGACTAGCAACTAATACTCATCAACATGGACCAATAGTTCTTATCTACCACAATGATAAACATAATTTGTCTTTTGCACAAATCATCATCATTTCTTCTCATTGTTTCTTTGGTGACATGATTAGATAAAATACTAATCAATCAATAATCATTCTTTAAAAGCAATCTTTTAACATCTATTCATGTGCATACATGAGATGTATATATAATATCACAACATGCTTCTTCTAACAACATTGTGCAGCTATAAACAAATAATTATCATGCATGTTAAAATAATTACCCCATTACTATGATCGTTCTCGTACCAACACATGTTCATATCTAAAGGAAACCATTGTAACCATCCATTTCACTTAAAGGTTGTTAAAAACTTATCTTTGTTTTTCATGCATGTAATTAGATAAAAACTTATTCGAAGAGACTTAGCCCCTTAACTTTTTCTTTCTGTATGTAACTAAGTAATCTTTCCAATACAATAGATGTTCCCTTCTAAGGGAAGCTAACATGATAGACATTCTCATCATGCATGCAAATATAAGTCCCTTTTTGAAAAGCATCTTTTCGACAAGATATATTATATGCGCATAGACATGCAATGTTCTAAACCAAAACTAATGTGCTGCTGATTATTTCTTGCATGCGAATATATGTATTTTACAAAAGAAAGCTAGTACATTTATTCCAAGTGGCTACTTGTTTTACTTTCCATAATACTTATTCTTTTCTGCACACAAATCCATATTTCTCTTTAAAAGATCTAACACAATAGTTCTACAAATCCATGTTTCTCTTTAAAATGTCTAACACAATATTTATATTTTCATACATGTAATCAGCTATTGTTTCTATGCTTATGCATATGTGTTCTTTTCACATAGTTATTTTCAAGAACCCAACACAACTTTTCTATTGTATGTACAAGTTCTCATGCATTTGTTTTCAAAAAGTATCATAACAAAGTTTCCATGCATTTGTTTTCATGAAAGTATCATAATCAACCTTTCCTTTAGGCATAAGGACTAAGATAATAATAATGTTAACTTTTTATGCATTAAACCATGCAACTAAATCAAACTATCCAATTTACAACGCACAAGTCATTTATCTTTTTACACCAAAACATGTAACTTTTCCAAACTCTTGCAAAGGAATTAACACAATTAACTTATCTTTTCTTCAACAAATAATTATGTCTTATAAACACGTAATCCCACTTTACAAGAAAAATAATCTAATTAACTTTTCTCTTTTATTTTTCACTAGCGATGAAATTATTTCACAAGTTACCCTCTTTAATCTATATTCACTTTCAAGAAAATAACTTGGATTTTTATCATTTCCTACACCAGTAAGAAATCCCTTTTTAAGAAAAGAGCATGCATCCTATCTTTTCTTACATAAAAGGCATATGCATTGTTATATAAAGATAATAAAAGTTACTTAAAGTTACCCTCTTTAATCTATATTCACTTCCAAGAAAAAAACTTGCCTTTTTATCATTTCCTACATGATTAGAAAATCTCTTTTTAATAAAAGAGCATGCATCCTATCTTTTCTATCTTTTCTTACATAAAAGACATATGTATTGTTATATAAAGATAATAAATGTTACTTATCTTTTAATGTTGCAAATATATATAATAATAATCTTTTTCTATATATAGTAATAACAATCTTTATCTATATTTAGAAATATATTTTCTCTACCAAAAAAATACATACTCACAATCTTTATCTACATACAGTGATATATATAAACTCTCATTTTTAAGGGATAATAATAACTTATATTTTCTCCTAAAAAATATATAATAACTTATCTTTTTAAAAAAACACAAATACTCATATATTTTATCACATTCCTCATTATAATCCAAAGACACTCAATTAAGCACATATATTTTCCTTAAAAAGATAAAGATTACTTATTTAAACACATATTTTCCTTCCAAGAATAGACGGGTTACTCATCTTAACCATAGTCGATTAACCCATCCAAAAATGACTCCATACAAAAAATTGTGAATGGTCTTTTCTTCTTTCCATCTCTTCTACAAGCCTTTTAATGACCCGCCATGGGAAAACCAACACTGTAACAAGGAATCTGATGAGAATAAAGATAAACGTCCGTGGGGAAATGAACTCGTTGGAACTATTAACTCTAATTATCTTTTAATCTAACCCTAATTGTTTTTTATTTAACTATAACATTTTAACAAATTACATAAATCACTAATCAAATTAAAATAAAAATATTTTAATAAATGGTAAATATTATATTGACATTTTAGGGATGTTACATATGTAAAATAAATAAATTTGATATATGCATTTAAAATTTACACGGAAGTGAATATTAAATTCCATTTTTTATAAATATGAAAAATTCTATCTATTAATTTCATCATGAGAGACTAAAAGAGAATAAATATTAAGATGCTTTATTTTGGCGAAGAGAAATTTTAAGAACAGAAATTTATATAAAGTTATAATTTTATTAATCAAATTTTTTTTTCATATATCAATTATGTTCAGAGATATTTTTATAAAATATTCGAATTTTCAATAATTTTATATAAAGTTTATTTCTAATTATTTTTTGGAACGAATATTAACCCTAAAATTTTCTAAAATTTCTGGATAATAAAATTGGAATTTTTTATTAAGAAGATTATCCACCGACGGAATCCCCTCTCTCTTTCCAAATTAAAACCCTAAACGTTAACGTTGAGGCCTTACGAGGCCACACAAAGGGAAGCAAGGAATGGAACGATATTCCTCCTCATCTTTTGTCTCTTCTATTCAATACACCCCACGAAATCCTGTCCAATACACCCCACGAAATCCCAACCGTGTAACCTGTAAATTCTCAGCTTTGATCTCCCAGAAAGCCTCCCACGGGCCAACATTCCCATCCATAATTGCATGATTCCTTGCATGCCTTGAGTTTGGAGCTGCAACTGCCATTCCTGGGCGATAAATTTGAGGATTTTGACCTGAATTCTGTTCGGACCGCAGCGCGATCAATATATTTGAGCTTCATCGGCCTTTTTAACATTTGGATTTGAATAGCGGCCGTCGTAAGGGTTTCGAAGGTCGTCTTCCTGAATTTTCAGGGTTTGTCGAGATGGGTTCTAGAAGTAGTTCTCCCTACTGGTGTCATGCTTGCAATCGTATGTTAAGATTATTGGCAGGAGAGCCCACTGTTTGTCCCACTTGTGGTGGAGGGTTTGTAGAGGAAGCAAGCGATGGCATTTCGAGCTCCCGAACAAACCCCTTCGAGGGCTTCTTAATGGAGGGCGGAGAAAGGCTTTCTCTGGCTGACTTCACGGCTGACCTGCTCAACTTGCTGAGTAACCGAGAAAACAGAGAAGGCCGCGGTCATGTCCCTGACAGGATTCTCAGACGGGGCGCGACTGGGGGTAATGGCCCCATGGTGTTAATTTTGGGCAGTGATACAGGAATCGAACCCAGGACCTTGCCTGCAAATATTGGGGATTATTTCATGGGTCCTGGGTTAGAACAGCTAATAGAACAGCTGTCTCAGAACGATAGGTTGGGCACTCCTCCTGCCCCGAGGGCCGCCGTGGATGCAATGCCAACGATTAGGATCAATTCCCGGCATCTGATTAACAATTCGCACTGCCCTGTCTGCAATGACCGGTTCGAAGTCGGAGGCGAAGCCAGGGAGATGCCCTGCAAGCACATTTATCATTCAGATTGTATACTTCCCTGGCTGGCTCAGCACAATTCGTGTCCCGTCTGTCGCCATGGATTGCCGGGCGACTTTCCAGCTACATCACAGGCTAGATCTTCATCCAGGCCCAGAAGTGCCGCGTCATAACCCCCAGCTGCCAAGGTCACGATGCCCCTTGTTTTCTGCTAGTGTTGAATCCAGTGCGCAAAACAGTAATTCTAGGAATTATGTTTCAAGTGGAAAGAATACCAATGTTAATACTACTAATAATCGAAGAAGCAGAGACCATGGACGAGGTTCGACCAACGGAATTTTATGTGGTCTGTACGTTCTTCCAGTGATTTGGCAGCCGTGATGGCCCTTTGAGGAAGGCAATGGTTCTCCTTGGAGGATCAACCTGAGTCACTCACTACTCCAGTATGTTGACTATAGACTGTAAATACTGGTTACATGGAGTTAGTCCCCATGTGACCTACTTTTCTCGATGTTATTTTTAAAAAGCTTCACTGTGTTATCTAGATTTACAGGGAGTGTTTAAATGTAACTGCAGTCTTATGGTATGCTTAATGATGGTGTAAAAATGTATAATTGAGTGCAATAAGTGTTTTTTAGGTTAATATAATAGAGAGGTTGTAATGTTTTTCTGTTTTCGGACTCTGTTACTATATAGTTCTTCCTCTTTTTTAAATTTAATTTTATTGTATGGTTGGTTATAAAATATTAAATTTATATTTTGGATCAATCATGCCAAAAAAATATAATAATAAAAAATTTAAAAGAATCATGCCCTATCTTTACTCTATTATTGTTAGTCACTTTGTTTGGTCTGGTCACTTGAATCTTTAGTTAAAATGGATATATGCTGATTCTTAATAATATCATTTATGTTATATCAATTTCACATCTTTATATATAAAGTATTCTCATTTTTAATTTTACTACAACTTTGATTTAATTTCTATGAAAGTATTTATAGTAGTGAAGATAGAGGTTTTAGATATATCTCAAAAGTAATTATAACATTTTTCCCTTTAGATTTAATTAAAAAATGTTATAAAATTAAATGAAAATAAAATATTTATGAAATATTTCAATAGTGAAATAAGTTATGGTTTTTGAGCATGTGGTATTGATGAGCCATGGTATTGTAACAGCCTATTTACAAGTTAATAATATCCATGGTAAAGTGGGAGCGAATATCCATGGTTAAAAATCTCGTCATACTGTTTTAAAATATTTTGATTGTGAAAGAAGTTATGATTTTTGGACATGTGGTATTGATAATCCATGGTATTGGACCATGGTATTGTAACAAAGACTATTCACAAGTTCATAATATCAACTACAAAATGGGCATGAATATCTATGGTTAAAAATCTTGTCATAAATTTTGATCATGAAATAAGTTGTGTTTTTTGGGCATGTGGTATTGATAAACCATGGTATTGGCCCATGGTATTGTAACAAATCTTATTTACAAGTTAATAATAACCATGGTAAAGTGGAGGTGAATATCCATGGTTAAAAACCTTGTCATATTGTTATTGATCGTAAAATAACTTATGTTTTTTGGGCATGTGGTATTGATAAGTCATGGTATTGGCCCATAGTATTGTCACAAAGTGTATTTCCCAGTTAATAACATCCACCGTAAAGTGGGAGTGAATATCCATGGTTAATAATCTTGTCATATTTTTATAAAATATTTTGATTCTGAAATAGGTTATAGTTTTTGGGCATGTGGTATTGATAAGCCATGGTATTGGTCCATGTTATTGTAACAAAGTCTATTCCCCATGTTAATAACAAAATCAAAATATAACAAATTGAATCTTATTATTTTTATTACTTCAACTTTTTATTATTAATTGAGTCAATTTTTAAATGTTTAGACTCATCACTACTTTGATAATCACCGTAGAGATTACATTTGGAAAGTTACCATTATATTTCTTTTCCAATTGAATATTTGAATTTTAAGCGACTCATTTGAAATGAAAATGGTATTTTTTATCAATTATTTTTATATTCTTGACAAATATTACATATTAATTTATTTATTTTTCTTGTCAATATTGGATGTTAATATTCATTGACCTCTGATTTAATGTAAAAACTAATGTATCATTAACTTGATAGGGAGGTTTGCAAAATGAGTTTCTTATAACTGTCATTTGAATCGTCCACAAGGTCTTGGATAGACAATGATTGGATGTGTTGTTAAGACACTCCTAGATGTTAAATCATTAGTTAAATTCCTTGCCCTATTTGGGTGTTATTCTTGGACATAACCATGATGTAACCTCAGCGTTATCAAACTTACAAAAAAAAATATCATTTAAATCTTCATTATATAAATTGTGACTCTAACTTGCAAAACAAATTGTCATTTGAATCTTCATTATATAAAATTGCGACTCTAACTTGCAAAACATATCATTTTAATAAATCTCCAAATATATGTGATGTCCTTATTGAACAACATTTTATCTCACAAAAAATAATATGTCCATGAAACTAATGTCACATGATTATGAGATTGGAATTCACTAATTCAGCATAAGATTGAGAAGATATCAAAATAATATCTTTTGAATATGGAAAATTTTGTATGTTTTGGATTTGGTGTTTATGTGGTAAATCCAAATAAATGATATGAAGTTTAAATTGGTATTACTCGTTTTGATTTTACGATTTGTAACATATTTTATAAATGTTGCAACAAATCAATGTACAATATCATTTTACTTTTTGTAAGTTGAACCTCACTATCCATTAGTAGTATGGTGTGAGGCACTTAGGCTTGTTATTGATGTATATATTGTGGCCTTCATATTGATGTATATATTGTGACCTTCATGAACATGGATGATTATATACATGAGTAGCTTGGATAAGTGAATAGGGTAGATATATATTCAAAGCTGCAAATCCACTCTACAATTAATACTTACCTATATCAATTCTAGGCCTTGGTTTTAACAATAAAAAAGTTGTTGATCAAGAATCCTTGAGCAATATGTATATCTTTGAATATGTCCTTTTCGAGTCATGCCTTTAGTTTTATCTTTTAATGTGGGGGTGATGAATATACAGTAATATTTTCAAATATGTTAACCTCGCATTAGTTTAACCCCATTACTCCAAAAATTTAGGAAAATTTCAAATTAGGCATGAAAGAGCCCATTACTTGGTTGTTGCATCAACACCCTTCTTGTGGGTACCATAATCATTTTTTTACATTTGCGAGATGCAAAATACCTATCCTTCACATCCTTCATCCCTATGTTATCCACCACCCCGTAATATCCCAACATGTAGTTGATTTCAATGCTTATGGAATGTGGGATGTGGAAGACTTCGCTTGCAACTTCATTGTACCACGCATCCTACAATCCCACATCTCACATTTCCACGTTTACCATTTTTCACCCCATGTCACTCCAATTGCACTATAAAATTCTCCATAATTAGTTTGTTGAGTTGGTATTTCATATAAAGCACCACCTTTGAGGAGAATTAAAGGCTCGCCACCAGCACATCCTTCACACATTTGGATTGATATTGTCATTGAATATGGCGTAGATTTTGTACAAATCTTGTTCTTATGTTATATTAACAAGACATCTGTTATTTATTAACCACCCTATTTGACATGCAATCTCGCAATATGTAATGGTGAATTTAATAACATTCACTACTAATTTCCTCGTGAGAGACTAAAGTACTTGATCATCAATTCTATCAAAACTTAAACGATGAATAGAAAAAGAAACCCCTGTTATGGAGATATTGTCAACATGCTTGGTTAAGAGGACCATGATTTGTTTGTACTTGGGATTGACACCACAAAAGAATAATGCAAATGGGCTCTGGGTTTTTGGAATATTAAGAGTAATTCATATGCCTAAACTCTTTGATTTCATAAAGTTTTTTTGGTGCTTATCAAAATTTGACACAAAGAGAAGGAGAAGGATGGTAAACTCTAAAGTTGGAAAAAAAACTCTATTTGCCTCACTCCAAGTATTTTTAGAAAGATGCTGCAATTCCCCACTTCGCATAGAGTTTTCAAACCCTCTAAAGTAGATGCTTTTATAGATCAAGGGGGAGGAGTTGTAATACTAAGGAAGTTTCTCAAAAAACAACTTATTAATTCAACATGCTCTGCTCCAGTTGAGGAAAGTTCATTGGCAGACCCATACAAATAGTTTGCATGGTTATTTGCAACAATATCTAGTTAGGATTGCATAGGGTATTTCCTAAAATATATCCTTTATATTCTTCACCATTATCCTTTATATTATTCACCATTCAGTGCATGAATAACTTAGTTTTCATTGATCTCATGTCACCCTCAAATAAAATTTCCTACCAATTGAGGAATTCTCAAAAAACAGAGAGGTTCTTTATGATATCTTATTTAGTTTATTGTATTATATTTATAGATTTTCCCTCAACGTGGATGACAACCCTATTTTAGTTTTGGTATTGAACATCATGGAAGAAAAAGGCTCCTTTTCATTTTTAACAAGTGTATGACTCTTTTCTCATATAATTTAGGACAATGATCATCAATCCTTTGATAGAAATTTTCTCAAGAAGCTCAAGCCTTTCTTTTTTAGAAAAGTGTTTTTCATTATGAAGATTAATTTTCATATATTAATTTATTTGGGTTTGAAGGGAGCCTATCCTTCTCCCCTATTATATATGTGATAAGTTCTTCATAGCAGAGGTTCGTCAACAATATAAAATTTGGGCCTGTTTCTTCAACAAAAATAGAAAAAAATAGTTTATGGCAACCCCTATCAAAATTGGGGATTTTTTCGTCCAAACAATTTTTAAATTGGATAAAATAACTTTTTTCTTGACAAATTCAAAATAGGAAATTCCAAGCAAATGATGGATTTAACCCAAAGGGTGTTTTCTTTGCCCATATGTTTTCTATTAGGTATGGTTATATTTTTTTATAGTTCTGAACAATTGGAAAGCCAGTGGGAGATAATCATAATATACAAAAGGAATATGTTATATATCAAGAATATCCCCTTCATTATGATCTCAATACACAAATTAAGAAGGCAGTCTGCAACCAACGTTGATTTTTGTTCTCCCCATTAATCTCCAAGAAGCTCTTCAATTTCTAGAAGCCAAAGTTAGATAAATACCAAAAAATTAAGGAGAGTTATGAAAAAAATGTTGGTGATAGAAGTGACAAAGATTCTCCATGAAAGAAACCTATAAGAACACACTGCTTTACCAATTCCAAATGAAAAAAAAAAGTAGTTGAAAATCACATTCAAGGCCTCTATGAAGAAGAAATAAACTCTTAAGAATATCGAGATTGATACTTTGTGTACAATTCTGGATTAGGTAGAAATACAAATGATTAAGAATAGAATCCTAACTAAGGAATCGACGCATCATGGCCTTGTTGGTTTTAAAGAGGAGCTACTAACATTACATCATGAGTATGATCAACAATCTAGAAAATTGCAAATTTGGAAAACTAATTTGAAGGATAAGAAGATAACTGAAAAATGGAACTCTGAAATAAACATTGCAAGTATTAAACCCCAAGAGTTATATAATTTCATCACACCATGAGAGATGCTCTTGCATATTTTATTAGTGAACGCAAGAAAAAAAACACAATTCTAAGGAAAAGGATAATTTAGTAGAAGTGGCTTTATGTCCTCAAACACTATTCGTTGAAACAATAATTGTAAGACCTATTGAAAAAGCACCTGACTCAAGCTCAAGATTGGATGGAGCTTCTAGTTTGCTGACATAGATAAAAATGTTGTAGAAAATATTAACAAAATAATTGTTCTGATTCTTGAATCATAGGGGTTGGTTGAAAATTCAATCAATTTTTTTCATCCTTCAAGGAGTTTGTACAAAATGATCTAGAAAATGATGAACATTTTTCCAAAGAAGATGTAAGTATTTTCTTTTGAATTTTTTATGATATGAATGATATTCATGGGAGGGAACAAAATGTTTCCATCCAAGGCACAATTCAAACATTTAAAAGCATGTTTGTTGGAAAGAATTAATTCACTTAGACAAATGATTTTTTATTGGGACATTATTGTGGGAAAAAGAGTTGGTGTTTTTTTCAAATTAATTGACGCGACAAAAGAGTTGGACGACCCACATATGATAATTGATCATTGATGCCATACTAACTAAAGATAATATGTAAGAACAATTGAATGCAGTTAGGAATCTTTGAGATGCTAATTTTAACACTATTATTATATTTTCCCAAGAAGACATTAAAAATGGTTATTTCACTATATTAATAAAAATGATGATCAAGAAAATATGACACATCAATTGGGATTTGAGTTAAAAGAAATTGAAGATGAATTATTTGACATCTAGGTAAATGATTAGATAGTAACAACAATGTTACAAGAGTTTATTAAATAATGGTTAAAGGACACCTTATAGAAAATAGTCAAATTGTAACAACCACAAGGTCAAAGAAATAATTAAAATAGTTAGGATTTATTTTGAAGGCACAACATTTAAAAAGGTATTCACTAGATGGAGAGAGAGAGGGTCTTTCTAGCATAATAGGTAAGAAAAATCCCCTTCAAATCCCTGATTCTATCATATTTCTCTTAGTTCGTAATTACTCAACATTTCATTTAAGAGTCCTTTTGAATGTCAAAGGTCAATTCCTAATTGTCTTCTCTATTTTTCTTCTAGGTCTTTCCTATCTATTTTATGGTCCACGGGGGGCCTATCCCAGTCCATTTGGATGAATGCATTTCATTTTATGAATATTATAAAAATTTTCTATAAATATTTATAATTAAAGCTTCACAAGGAACTAGTTGGGGAGCATAGCTAGTGTGATCATTTGACTTTCAGTTTTAAATGTGGTATTTGAAGTGTGTGTCTCCTTAAAACCTTTATAAGTTTAATTGAATGATAATGTTGAGTTCTCTACATATTTGGTCCTTTTATATTTATCTTGCAAATAATATGCTATGCTGGAAGCAATGTGTTATGAAATTTTTCATTTCCTTTGAAAGGTCTAGTCTTATCTTAGGAATTTTTTGTTTTATCAATTTTAAAAAGAGGTGTGTTACACGTCATTTTGTTGCATTTGTAAAATGATCATTGGTTTGGATCTTTTGTTATCCATCAAAGTGTTCCAAAGCATCCCCCTACAAGGTTAGAACCTAAACAATCCCAAAGAGAATGAAATTCCTGGATCTCAAAGCCCAAAAACCTATTTTTGGCTTCCTCTATAGTTCCCTAGTCCATTTCTTCTCATACACAATAGAAACCATTAGAAGTTGCACAAAATTGTGCTTTGTCTTACACTATGTCCTGCGCACATGACTTAATCCAAGTAAAATTAAATAGTAAAGTTTATAAGCTTTGTTAGTCAAATCTTTCCCAGCTAACAAATTCAAATGGATGCCTACTCAAGCCTGATCCCTCCCATCATGGAGCTACTTCCCTCTCTTTGTGGATCCCCTATCCCACCATTTGTGGATCTCATCCCTTAGGAAGCGGATCCCAAGCCTCCTCCTCTTGGACTATAAATCAAACATAGGATAGAGGATTGGGGAGGAACATTGAAGGTAGGCTTATGATGCAGAAATAAGGCTATGAGGCTTTTCATCCAAGTAGAAGGTTGGAGATTGTGAGAAGAGGCTTGTAAGATCAAGGCTTTGAGGTTGTAAGCTTTTTCTCCCTTTTATTTAATAAAAAACAATTGTTCTTTCCTAATCGTGTCTTTTTTTATATCAGTTTTGGGATTCCTTGATCACTCACATAGGTTATGATTGGTTATTGATTCAATTTACGATATTTGTTGATTTAAGTGTTTCATTTATCTTTCATTCTATATACTAGATGCTTTAATCCTTGCGTGTTTCTGTTTATGCAGATATCCTTCAAAACATCGTGGAGAATTTGTAGAAAGCATTGGAACGATCTCTAAATCATTGAGGAGAAGCCACCTGTGGAAGGAACTAAAAGGACTTCGACAAGCATTTCATTAAACCGGTAAGTGATCTCTCGCATATTACTTGTTTCAAACAATCTTAAGCTAAGGAAAAGTAGCAGTTCTTTTCTTGTTTGTTATTAGATTTCATCTTATATTTAGGGAGATATGTCTTGTCCGCAAGAGGGATTAGTCCACCTAAAAAATTCACGACTCCAATGGGGATCATATCACTCTCCATCATTCCATTTATTTTGACCTTTGATCCTTTTGTCATAGCCCTCTCCGAGTGCTTGGAAATACTGAAAATCTAGATTTTATGATTTATTTGACTTGTTTTTATTTTTTCTAAAAATTTCTCATTGTGCACACTTTATCTTTAGGTATAGAGCCTATTTTTGTGCACTTAGCCCTTTGCAATAGTTTGTATGCACATTGAATTGATCTATTGCCTGTGCACATACCTGAAATTTTTGAAAATTCCAGTTTTCTTTTCATGAAGTCTAATTTTTTTTATTTTTCTTGATTAATTACGCTTGCTTACACCTTTATAAGTCTCAGTGAGTTGGTTGAGTGTTGTGAAAGAGTTTTCTTTCAATTTTCTTGTTTCCGCAAATTAGGATAAAAGCTTCATCTAGTGTGTTGTCGATCTATCAAAAGAAAGATCAGTTGGTCTTGCTTTTTTGTCTTCCTGTCTTTCTTCTTTTGAACATATCAGATCTTGTGTTTATTTTTCTCTTATTTGAAATATTGTTTCGTGAATGAAAAGAAATGATTTACAAGAATGAGTATTGTTTATGAAAAGTGTTTCTTATGCTGAACTTGAAACAAAAAGTCATTTTTCTTCCATTGTTGAAGCGTTTCAGAACTGTACTCTTGATTGCATTAAATTCATAGAATTCATTAGGAGAAATTTGTTTTAGTGTTGATGGGTTTCTTCATGCATTTTGAAAATTTTCAAGTGATTGTATGTCAAAAAGGAAACTTTCTTGATTTTTTGAGTTATTGGGCAAAATTGAAATTTTAAAAGTTAATTTCTGCATTTGGGTAATTTGAAATTGAAGATTTGCATTGAGGAAAAGGGATATAGTGGGAATTTAAGAGTTTTTTACATTTCCATTGAAAAATTGAAAAGGCTCTCTCCTTACTTCTATTAGAAATTCATTGAAAAGAAAATATTACAATTTCATCTTCGGTTGCATTAAGGTTATGTGTAAAGTCATAACAACATGAGTTTCACATCCATTTAGCTTTGAGTAAGTAGCAACTCATAAAAACAACACTAATAAAATCAATCTAGAAATTTTTATTATTTTAGGGCTCTTTTCCACCTAAATTAGATCATTTTGTAGGGATTTGGAATAGGGAAATGAGTTAACTTTCCAAAGCTACAAACAAACATTAGCATCTTGCAATAGGGAGTAAATCCATTTACTACAATTTGGCTCTGGGAAGCTCCCCTCACAAAGGAGTTAAGCACTATATCATGTCGAACCTAGTGGAGTGATCGACCCCACTTCATTGGTTATGGTATAGTGATTTACATGCATTAAAAACAATGTTGAAAGGTACATGGGAGTCACTTGGAAGTAAACCTTGGATTAACCATGTTGAGGAACTTTCAAGGGGATTGAGCTTTATTACTCTGCCTTTGCATGTGCGTTCGATCTGCGACTATCCCCTAGGTTAAATTATTTTACGTGGTAACCTTACAGACCATAATCTTAGGGCTATTACCTGAGGTGATGACAGAGGGGAATTATCTATTGTACCTATAACACATGTTGGCTAGACTCACTTGGACCTTTTTGGAGGGTTTTCTTCATTTGAGATGGCATAAACGAAGATTACTTGCACTAGATCATGTACAATAAGTAGGTTGTCAGCATAACTAGTTCCACCTGCTCCATCTTTAGCCACTTTTCACATTTATCTCTGTGACGTTGGGTTTCATCACCAACTAGTGATTTTTTTGTGAAAATCTTGTTTGCATGGTTTGATTCTTTAGATTTACTAGCGCATGTTATTTGCTTATTTTTTACTTTTTACAGACCTTAGTTTTGGATTGTGAAAATTATTTGGTTTCTTAATAAAATTTCACAGTGGCTTATTCACTAAGGCATTCACTTAGAATGCAAGGTTTATCCCCTGAATTTACACCTAATCAAATGGAAAAGATTAAAACTGAAAGGTCAAAATCAACAAGATCTGGAACCTTAGAACAACCTGAAACATCTACAGTTTTAGAATCTAAAACAATAGAAACTGAAGTGATTCCAACCCGAGAAGTAGAATCAAACTTAGCTCATTCTATCCCATAAGTTACTGAAGTTGTTCAAAGTGAATTTGATACTGGAGAAGTTTCAGACACATAATTAACCGACCCAGAGGTTGAAGTACCTGAGTCTGATATTTCTCAACCTGAAACACCTTTGGTTGTTATAGCTTCTACTCCTGCTCCATCTTCACCTTGAAGGAAGCTTATAATTACAACTAGATTACCTCCTGGTTTAATTACTATTGAAGATATTATTGCGAACAAGGATGAAGAATCACCTTGTACTCTAGTTACCACTATGTTGTAATATGAAATAACCCCCCCATTTATGTATAATAATAGCTAATATTAGACATATAAATGGGGACCCTTTGTAAATTTTATAGTCTTTAGAAAATAAATCCTAACTCTAAGAAATTACCTTGAAAAAACTCTTAGAATGACCCAAGTTTAGGATCACTATCACAAATTGCAAATCGCATTTTTCCATGTGATGATCATAAACACCTTAAAGAAATTGCGATATGCAATCAAACCTCTCACTGCGACATACCGATCAAAACCCCTTAAGAAGTCACAATCGCATTTCGAAAGAGTCGCAAGTAAATAAGACCCGCCACAATGTCATCCACCAACAATTTCCGAAATGTGATATCCGCAATCGCATTTCACATTATGAACTTGTAAGGCTATATAACATTGTTTTAAAAACTACGATGTGCGAATCAGGCAGCACGCGTGGGAAGTAAATGTGTTTTAAATATAATAATGAATGGTTTGACAGGGTAATTAATATTTAGCAGCCCGAAGGGAGGTAATGATTTTACAATTTATGTCTAGTTAATGTTGAATATCTCATTTGAAATCCTCCCACGATTCAAAGCCTTTTCACAAATGTTTCAACCTTAATCACCCAATATCGTTTATGTTGATATATCTCATCCATTTTAGGCAAGCTACAAAATACATGTCATTGTGGAAGGTGTTGTAGAAACAAAAAAATTTGAGCATTGCAGAGTCCGAGCTTACAAAAATGTCTCCTATATTCTTTGATATGGTCTGTAGCATTGACATGGGTGCAACAACTTGGGAGGTGATATGCAATAGGCTTGAAAATGAGCATCCCAAGATTACTATCACAAGAGAAAAAGATGACTCAGTAAGACCTTTGGGACTCTAATTCAAGGATGTCGCATGTTATTTCCTTCATAGGATAGGAGCGAGAGTTAAAATCCTCCCATACACTAATATGATCAGGTGGGTGGTGGAAAATCTCACCACTGAAGATAATAAATTCAGGAATTAGAGAATGGAACTCATGGGGTCATTCAGAGCAGAGGACCTGAAGCAAATGTACCATATACCTGACCCTCAGGATATATATGATAAGGCATACATGGCCAAATTTGCAAAGAAGAACAAAGAACCCCTCAAGATGATTCAGGGCTGTAAAGTATTGGAGAACAAATTCAAATTTGATAAATCAGGTATGTATCCTATAGCCTCTTTGGCAAACCCCTAAAACTATGTAGCTGATATGTTATGTAGACTATACTGGTTACCTAATAATGCTAAGTTTTCCATAGAATGGATTCCTTTGGTTGATGATTGTGTTAATTCCCACATCATGAATTGGGCCACCATCTTATCTGATAACCTAGCCACCATCATCAGCGAATATCGACAAAAGAGATCCTACTCTCCAGAGAACCTTCCTCCATTCTATTTTAGTGCCTACATTATGGATGCCATCTATTTCTACACTAAATTTCCAATTATGGGTTGGAAATGGACCTTGCAGGACCCTACCCTATCCATATTAGTCATAAGAAAATTTTGGAATCCTATTATGCACCTCATTTCTACAAATATGTGATGTTGTTATTTTGCCACTGCATCATTTAATTTTCAATAAGAAAGTCCCCAGGTTTTCCCAAGAAGTCGCTACAGACCTTCTGGTTGTTGGAAAATATTTTGTTGAAGAATGGTTCACCTACATTAGGGTTTTTGGTAGCTCGACAGACCCACATGTCCTCCCTCTATATGTTTCTGACAAACTATTAGCAAGAGAAATAGCCCACCAGACCGTGGGAAAAGGCCTGACCAAAGTTCTAAAAGAAAGCAAGAAGTTGTTATGGCCATCTTTTCCTATCAGGTGTAGTTCTTTTTCCTTAGCAAATTTTAATCATGCGATAAAGGAGTCAGTACGCCTGGAAGGTCTCAGGCTCCATACTCTACCCAAAAGGAAATTTGATACAGACAAGATAGAATATAACATCACCACTTCGGTAAAGATCAACCCTTATAACCATGAGGCTAATAATTTTGAAGACCTTTTATAGTCGGCTCAATCCTTCGAACAATCATTCAAATGGGCGAGGAAAAATCTGAGTCCTGGAGAGTATTGGAGAACAAGTACAAATTTGATAAATTAGGATTTCAGGAACAAAAGGCTCGAGGTAATCCCATTACGTTTATTGAAAATCGAGGGCAAACCTACTCCTAGTGTGACTGCCAACAACGAGGCACCTAATTCTCGTTTAGAGTCTCATGCAAATATAGGGAAAGCACTGAACACAGAGAAGGCCCAAGACATCAAGACTACTACAGAATCCAGCAGGAAATCAGCCAAAAAGAAGGGTATGAGTACCCCACCCAAAGATATTGTTTCAGAGATCAAAAGTAGTAGTTTGGAGTAGGAGTGGGATCAATTCAATAATAAAATACATGACACTCCCAATATGATAGATGCCCAAGAAACTACGGAGTATCAAACTCCTCTACATGTTTAGAAGAATACAGACTCTGAACTAATGGACAAGCAAGCGACGACATCTCAACAGACTGAAATCATCCCCACTCTTCCCACATTGAAAATTATCTTGAAGGTGACTGAAATCCCTCCTCTTGATGTGTTCTATAGCCTGCTACACAAGGTTGTAGTAAGGAGACAAAGGAAAAGGAGAAGGATTGAAACACTTGAACTCCCATCTGGGAATGAGTAAATGGACATAGTTTTGAAGGATGTCCCTTCCAACCCAACTGAAAAATTGACGAGATTGTCACAATTTACAAGAGCATACACAACTGCTACCATGGACAACGCTACCAAAATATCTCATTTGTTGAAAGAAAAAGAAGAAAATATTGCACAACTCGAGAAAAAACTCGAAATAGAGAGGGAAAGTGTGAACAGGCAGGCCACTGAGCAGCTGACCCAATTGCAACAGAGCATGGAGGTGCTGAAAATAAGCCACGAAGCAGACATATTGGCCAAAAATATGCAACTCCAATACTTGCAGAAATCCATGGAAAGATATATGGATGTTCCTGTTGTCGAGGAGTTTATCAAAGATGCACTAGAGCTTAATTCTCTCTTATTGAAGCAACAAGAACAATTTTGCCAAAAGATGTCACATATCGCTCCTTATCTGATTACTAGTGACTAGCTAACAGATAAAGCGATTAACCAGAGAACTAAGTTTACTAATCTGAACACCAGAATCTCAAAGTTCATCAAATGGAAAGAAACAGAAGAGGGGAGGAAAGCCAATCTACTTGAGATTAAGAAGACACACAAGGACATTATTTTAACAAATTGGGATGCAAGGATCAAACAAGCCAAACTAGTAGTGGAAAGAGTGGTCGGGGTGTTAAAGAATATAGTAAAGGTGATAAACCATACTTTGTTTGCCACCAACTTGGTGAAAGAAGGCAACCCGAAAGAACTGCCCGATTTGAATGACTTGCATAAAAGATGGAAGGAAAGTGTAGAAACTCAAAGGGAAGCAATCGCAAAATTGGCAAAGACTGATTGGGAGTTGTATTGGCAATACCTCATCAAGCCACACAGTGAAATCATGACCCTTAACTGCTCTCTCCATTTGACTCAGTAGATGTTGCCACCTCTCACAGATGCAATTTTCAGAGGATAGGTCAGAACACATTTTGGGGCACCTCCTCAAATCAAACCAATGGCCAATATATGTGATTTGAAGGACAAGATGACAGACAGAAAATCATCATTATAGCCTCTCCTCATCAAGGCACTGTTTATTTTTGGAGTTAGTCAACTAGTTAGGAGGAAGGTTGTTTGAAACCTCCTCAAAATTTTGTATAATCTATTTTTGAACATTAGTTAGAATAATATTTATACCCTTCTCATACATTTAGAGAAGGGTCCACAATTTTATCAAAAACATTTGCAAAGAATGCACTATTGTAAGTTTGTGAATGCTTTGGTGAAATTATGGAACATGATCATTTCTTTTAAATATCAGACTACTTTCCTTTGTTGATGCACTTTTGTATACTTGGAAGATAATTTGATCTGAAGAAGTAGTTGATCTATGTCATTAGTCGTATGAGAAGAACTTCACATATATGGTACTGCTATCTTATATGATTATTCCTATTTCTGTTTAATTAGTGACAACACTTTATTTTCAAGAATTTTATATCAGATATGGTTTTTCTGTTAAAGCATTAATTGCACTATTGTATGATGCCAAGACGAGATTATGTATTTTCATATATATATATCATCACATATGCAATATAGTTTATACGTTTCTTTGACTAACTATTTAGTCAAAGAAATTATCTTTACACGTTATCATCTCTGTTTTATGCGTGACTGGTCTTCATTATCACATGTCAAGTAGAAATCTTTATAGATCGCATATTATACAGAAATACCTGAGTCCATATTAGATTAAGTTAGTTAGAGATTTGCATGATAGAATAGGTCATTTGATTTATCATTATTCTATTTCTATCACTCGTAAAACACTCGCTCTCATTTTAAAACTCATATTGGGAAACTGGTCCTATTATCCCTAGTCGAAGCCACCACTTTAAATGGAAGAGGAGTTGTCTTAAGGTCTGGATTGGGTGGTTATCCCCCATGTTGGAGTAGCAGAAATCTGAGGCTTCAACATTTTAGTGCTAGAAGGAGGGCCTCTGACTATGAATGGCATATAAATCTAAATATCGATCGAACAACATTGGTAAGAGTCAAAACCCCTCCATCACTTCTATACCTTCTAGATCTTGTTCAAAATATCCAGATCAGAAATCTAAAGTTGTAGAAACATCTCCCCCATTTCCTGAAGTAGTAAGACAACCACCTTCTCCATATTACACTCCCGGGTCTCCCGAATTCCATTCTTTGATACATAAATTGGATTAGATATCCATTTCTTCCGAGAAACCAAAGAGGCCTAAAGCTTCTGAAGAAAGTGTTACTTCCTTATTACAAGAAACTGGTGTATTAACTAGATTGCAAAGTGAAAAACTTAGAGTAACTCCTTTTGAGGTGCCCATTCCTCCACAACGTAGGAAACTTATTACATCAAGATCTGAATAAGACACCAGTGAGATCACATCACCCTTCCATCCATTCACTTCTCCGTCCATTTCTACTCAATCCACTGCTTCCCAACTATCTTCTTCTCCAACTAGTATTGTTATTAGTAGTACTAGCCCAGTAGTAAGTTATTCGCCATATATAGCTACTTCTAGACTGGCCTTCCCATCATTTTAGTCGTCAACTCAAGCTATGGCCAATCAACCTGCTCAACATTGGACAAATCCTGGTGTTGTTTTGGTTTCTAATCTGAATACTCTCCTAGAAAACCCAGAAAAATGGTTACCTAAGTATAATCCTGATGATGGTCTTCCAATTGAAGAACATCTAAATAACTTTATGTTAGCGATGAATCTTAATGGAGTTGTACATGAAGATGTTGTGATCAAACTGTTTCCTTACACTTTCCAAGGATCTACTAGGTCTTGGTCTTTTTCCCTCCCAGCAGGTTCAATAAGATACTGGGATACTTTTCAAGAAGTATTTCTTGCAAAATTTGGTGATGACATGACCATTGCATTCTTGATCAATGATCCTTCTAACTTAAAATCAAATTCAGATGAACTCTAGATTTAACAAGTTACTAAAAAAAATCCCAACTACCTCAAAACCTACAGTAGATGTATAAATAGATTGGTACATATCCTCTCTTCCTTCTAATATTACAATTTTTATAGATAGAGCCAATAAGGCTACGCTTGTAGAAAACATGAAAGAAGCCCTATCTGTAGAAACAAGGATTATTTATTTAGAAAAGAGGTCACAGAAAAATGAAAAGAAATCAAAGAAAGTAAAATTTAAGGATGATTCCAAAAAGAAAACTTCAAAGGACCCTTTTGATCTTGAAGGCCTTTAGAAAGTATTAAAAACCATGTCCAATGAAATGGTCAAAATCAAGTAGCAAGTTGCAGAATCCTCTGCTCCCAAGAAACCTTTTTCTTATTTAAACAAAACCCTTCTTTTGCATCGCAACCACCGAATATTATTTCAAATGTTGAATCTGATCCAGAGATAGAAGAAGACTCACCGGCTAAAGAGGAAGTCGAAACAAAAGAAGAGGTTGAATTAAATGGAATGTGGGATTTCATTCTCCCAACTGAAGAAGAAGGGCAAGCCATGCCAGTAACTACAAGAAGTAAAATCTCTCCTGATATGTCTATCACAAATTAGAAACAAAAAATTGCTACCCCTGTAAAGGAGAAAACAATAAGTAAGAAGTCTAATACTAGTCAAACTGACCCTATTCCACTAGACCCTCCAAATGCTTCCAAAACATTAGTAATATCATACACAATGGAATACAACATAGTCGAAGATATGAAAAAGACAAGAGCAAACATTTATTTGCACGAACTCACTAAACTGAAGCAAAAATAGAAAATTCATGTATCTCCTCCACCATCTGCTATAGTAACTCAAGCTACTTACAATATGGGAAAACCTCCCTCATCTTCAAACAAAGTAAATCCGACAAATGTAGTCTTGATAAGTGATAGGTCTATCTCTCATACTCCTCCATTTCTTCTTACTTATGAGATTTTCAATAGAAATGTCCATAATTGCCTTGTTGATTCAGGTGCCTCTTCAAATATTTTGCCAAGAACAGTGTGCACCAAATTGAATATTACACCTCAAAAACATGTAGTACACATAGTTCAATTGGACAAGACAAAAGTAGAGTTACTTGGAGAAATAGCATCAGTTTCAATTAGGCTTTCCTCTAATCCAAAAGTTTCACAAATAATCGATATTCTAGTAGCTGATATCCCTAAATTTTGTGGTTTAATTCTAAGTAGGAATTGGTCTGAAAGGTTGAACGAATACTTCGCAATTGATTGGTCTCACATGTGGCTACCACACAATGGTAAACCAAATCAAATTAGAGTAAACCAAGAAAATTTCATGAAATATACAGTCACTAATCTTGAGGGAAGAAATGAACCTGTTGCCTTCACCAATAATATCATTGGTAATTACTCAGCAGAGTCATTTTTAGGATCTTTTAATGCTCAAATGTCCCCTTTTCTGACCGATGTTGTAGTGTCTCAAATAGAGAATTTTTCTCAAACAGATGCTTCAAAGTGTGTTAATATAGCAGATAGAATTGTAGATAATTCATTAATTTGGACTCTTTATTTCGATGGTTCCAACTCTGAATATGGTGCAAGTATAGGATGTATTTTAATCAATCGCAAGGAGAGAAAACCATGTTATCCTACAGACTTGAATTTCAATGCACCAACAATACCATGAAATATGAAGCATTAATTCAACAGCTGTATAAAGCCATTGGCCTTAATGTCAAATATTTGCAAGTATACAGGGATTCTAAAACAATTGTTAAATAGGTAAGCAATTCATTGTGTGTATGGGCACCTTAAACATTATCAATCTCTTGCCTAGAATCTCACTTCTCACTTCACTATTTTTAACATTTATTTAGTTCCCATATTACAAAACGCAAGTGTTGATTTACTTGCCAGTGTGACATCCAAGCTTATACCTTCTAAAGAATTTAGTCCTAACAGATTTTCAATATAGTTAGTTTTTAGGTCATCCATTCCTGATAATGTGACAAATTGGAGAGTGTTTAATAATGATACCAATCTAATCAATTTCCTTACATTAGAAGGGTCTTATGAGGAACAGATCATAGATGAACATGAGCATGATCTATAAATCAACTATGAACAAGATCAAAACCCAATTGCGAAGTCTGTAGTTAAGATGGAAGATATTTATGATTTAAAGGATAGATTCAAGAAAACTAGCAACTCGAAAACTCAGAGTTCCACTCTGATATTTGAAGTGGTAAACCTAGGGTCAACTAAAAAACCTCAAAATGTCAACCTAGGTCTTGCTTTATCATTTGACGAAAGGATATCATTCATTAAGTTGTGAAAAATGTATAAAGGTGTCTTTGCCTAGGATTATGTAGATCTTAAGAACTATGATACCTCTATAATTCAACATACCATACCAATGACTTCAAATGAAAAGCCAGTACAACAGAATCTTAGGAAACTTCACCCAAATCTTGAAAGTCAAATCAAATATGAATTTAACAAGCTCCTCAAAGCCAAAATAATCTTTCCTATTAGACACTCAAAATGGGTATCAAATATGGTCACTGTAAGGAAAAAGAATGGTGATATTAGGATTTGTATTGATTTTAGAAATCTAAATAGAGCTTGTCAAAAAGATGACTTTCCTTTGCCTACTATGGAGCAAATATTGCAATTAGTTGTGGGTTCCGAATTAATGTCTTTTCTAGATGGATTTTCAAGATACAATAAAATTCTTGTACATCTAGATGACAGCATAAAGACAACATTCAGGACCAAGTGGGGAACATATGCTTATCAGAAGATGCCTTTCAGACTCATAAACGCAGGTGCTACATTTTCAACGTGCTATGGATATCAATTTCAAAGACCTGATTAATAAATCAATTGTTATTTACCTAGATGACATCACAATATATTCTAAGGATAGAAACAATCATTTAAATAACCTGAAGCATATTTTTGAAAGATGCAAGAAATATGGCATTTCCTTAAATCCAAAAAAACATTATTTTGCTTTACTAGAAGGAAAACTCCTTGGATTTATAGTGTCCAAGAAAGGGATTTACATCAATCATGATAGAGTCCAAGAGATTTAAAAAAATCCTCTCTAACATAACAAAAATACCATGCAATCATTCCTAGGCCAAATTAATTTTGTAAAAAGATTTCCCAGTTTTTTCACAAATTGTCCTACCTGTTCAAGCAATGATAAGAAAAAAATGCAGTCTTCAAGTGGGTTAAAGATGAAAGAGAATCATTTGAGTTGAAAAAAAAGTCCATTATCAATGTTCCTTCTTTAACAACCCCTGAATTTCTCAAACCTTTTGTGTTGTACACTTTTTCATCCAATACATCATATGCAGCGGTTTTAACACAACTGAATGAACATAATATCAAGGCATCCATCTCCTTTTTCAGCTCTAACTTGAAAGGTGCCAAGTTAAATTATTTAGTTGTTGAAAAACAAGATTTTTCTATTTTTAAAACCTTGAAACATTTCAGACCTTTATTCTTAAAACTCGTACAAAAATAGTAGTACCTACCGTGCAGTAAGGCAATTATTGATTCAAGGAGAAGTAGGGAAGAAAATATCCAATTGGGTTATTGCGCTTCAAGAGTGTGATGTAGAAATCAGGCCAACTAAAATTGTTAAGGGCCAAGGTTTTTGCAGGATGTTGACTGAAGCTTCTCACTTATTAGCAGAAGAAGGCCAAGGTAATGAAGTGCAGATATGAGAGGTAAACCTCAATTATGCACAATCGCAATATGCTGATTTGAATTTTTATTTTAATAATGGATATGCCCCTATGCATCTCAATTATAAAACAAAACGTGCTTTAAGGTTGAAATTAAATCAGTATGAATTAATCAATGATGTATTGTTTAGAAAAAATTATGATTCGATATTGTTAAGATGCCTAGAAAAACTTGAAGTCGAAAAGGTCATGCAGGAATTACATGATGGACCAGCTGGAGGAAATTTTGGAGGAAATACCATAGCTCACAAAATCCTCCATGCAGGTTATTGGCCAACGCTATTCAAGGATGCACATAAATATGCGAGAAAGTGTAAAACCTGTCAAATTGCAGCTGGAAGAGAAAAAAAGCCAGCATTCCCTTTACAACCAGTGAACATCCAACAACCATTCAAACAATGGGGATTAGATATAATTGGTGAGATTCTTCCTAACTCTTCCAAGAAACACAAATACATCCTTACAGTTATGGATTATTTTACAAAATGGGTGGAATTTATCCGAAGATAACTAATACAGAAAGCATTACAAAATTCATTGATCAATACATAATTACCAAGTTTGATTTACCCACATCTTTAATGTTTGACAATGCATCTTCTTATCTCAAAATACAATGGTAGAATTTTCTTTGAAGACAGGTTTTAAATTAAAGTATTCAGCCAACTATTATCCACAAGGTAATGGACTATCAGAATTGACAAACAAAAACCTCATCAGAATCATCAAAAGGACTATTGACCAAAATCATAGGAATTGGCACAAAGCAATGACATTCTCTCTTTGGGAAGACATAATTACATAGAAGGCCTCTATTGGTTCTTATCCTTTTTCTTTTGTTTATGGAAAAGAAGTTGTTCTCCCCACAAACATAGAAATTCCATCTCTTGCCCTAGTAAAAATTCATCAATGAAAACCCTTCCTCCTCCTTGCAAGCAAGACAATTCTAGATTCTTAAACTCGAGGAAGAACAAGAAAAGGCTAAAGCAACCCACTTCCATTACCAGCAATTAGTCAAAGCCTCTTTTGATACAACCTCTGCCAGTCATAACACTTTTGAAGTAGGCGATCTAGTTTTGAAATGGGACAAAGCACATAAGGAAAAAGGTAAACATACCAAATTCCAAAGACTATGGCTTGGCCCTTTCCAATCCATTAACAAAATTGGTCAATCAACATTTATTTTAAAAGACTTATCAAGAAGGACAGACTCCTTACCCATTAATGGGAAAATTCTCAAGAAATAATTTTCCTAGAAGATAACCTCATTTGATTTTGTATCATATTCCCTTTAAACTTCTTAGGAAAATAAAGGTTAAATAGTATTTACTTTTGGTTCTTTTAAAATAAATTCTTTGATAAAACTTTTGATTTTTTCGCTTCTATAAGTAGGAGAAGTTAAAGAAATGGTTAGGATATATGAGTATTAGAGTGAGCCTGATTTATTTGGAAAAAATTGATCTTGCTGAAATATTTATTGTATGAACAAAATCTTACCTTTACAAAGTATAGATGTGTTGTTATCAATCAGAAAAATTATCTTTAACCTAGTAAGGACTTTCTGTAAATCAGTATCTTAAAAATCTATCATTATCATCCAAAACTCTTAAATGAGCCAATGATTCACCCCATTTGATAAAACCTTTCTTTTTCAGAGTGTAATTCTAAAATATAAAATAATTAGAAGATAATAAGTCTCATTACGAGATTATTTACCATGATCATAGGGAAATAATTAAACTGATATTACCAAAACTACATACCAAAACAGGGTAATAGCCAATTATCTAATCAATCAAAGGACAAAGGGTCTCATTAAGAGGCAGCTTGCTCAATTTAGTTACAACCAGTGAGTGGCATTGTCAGTATTAGGCTACCAAGCCCAGACAATGTCTTTTAAGAAACAAAAAAGAAAGAGACAAGAACCAAATGAGATTGGAAGCAAGTGAATATCATTTTGAATTTCGAGGATTCCTTCTGATGGGACAATGAATCATTGTTGGTTAAAAGATAACCTTGTCAAGGCTATGAATGTTTGATGGTAGCAAAGGCTCTATCTGTGATAAATGAGTCAAAAAAGCAAAAAAACTAATATGTAGAAAGACAATTGCTATATCTCTTTAAAATCTTAGTATTGACTGGTGAAGGCATTTGTATTTTTATCACTATAAAGGGTAAAGTAGTTGAATAAATATTCTGGGTAAGTGATTATGATTCTACGGAAATGTTTTTTACTTTATCACTTATGTAATTATTATTCCTATAAATATTCATACTTTGAAATTTCTAGAAATTAAAAAAAACTAATCAGAGATAGCTGGATTTCCCAAGTGAATTGCCAATTGTTGTACTAGGAAACAACCCCCCATTTATGTATAATAATAACTAATGTTAGAAATATAAATGGGGACCCTTTTTAAAACATTTAGTCTTTCGAAAATAAATCCTAACTCTAAGAAATCGCCTTGAAAAAAAATCTTAGAATGACCCAAGTTTAGGATCCCCATCACAAATCGCAAATCACATTTTTCCATGTGACGATCATAAACACCTTAAATAAATTGTGATCTGCGATCAAACCTCTCACTATGACATACTGATCAAAATCCCTTAAGAAGTCACAATCACATTTCACAAGAGTCACAAGTAAATAAGACCTACCACAATGTCATCCACCAATGATTTGCGAAATGCGATATTGTGATACCCGCAATCGCATTTCGCATTATGAACAGGTAATGCTATATAACATTGTTTTAAAAACTGTGATGCGTGAATCAAGTAGCACGCATGGGAAGTAACTGTGTTTTAAATATAATAATGAACGGTTTGACAGGGTAATTAATATTTAGCAGCCCGAGGGGAGGTAATGATTTTGCAAGTTATGGCTAGTTAATGTTGAATATCTCATTTGAAATCCTCCCACGATTCAAATTCTTTTCACAAATATTTCAACCTTAATCACCCAATATTGTCTGCACTGATATATCTCATCCATTTCAGGCAAGCTACAAAAGATATGTCATTGCAGAAGGTGATGCAGAAACAAAAAAGTTGAGCATTGCAGAGTCTGAGCTTACAAAAATGTCTCATATATTCTTTGATACGATCTGCAATGCTGACGAAGGTACAACAACTTTGGAGGTGCTATAAAATAGGCTTGAGGATGAGCATCCCAAGATTACTGTCACAAGAGAAACAACTGACTCAATAAGACCTTTGGGACTCTAATTCAAGGATGCCGCCTATTCTTTCCTTCATAGGATAGGAGTGAGAGCTAAAATCCTCCCATACAGTGATATGATCAGTTGGGTGGTGGAAAACCTCATAATTGAAGATAGGAAATTCAAGAATTCAAGAATGGAACTCATGTGGTCATTCATAGCAGAGGACCTGGAAGAAAATGTACCATATACCTGACCCTTAGGATATATATGATAAGACATACATGGCAAACTTTGTAAAGAAGAACGAGGAACCCCTCAAGATGATTCAGGGCTGGAGAGTATTGGAACAAGTTCAAATTTGATAAATCGGGCATGTATCCTATAGCCTCTTTAGCGGACCCCTACAACTATGTAGCTTCTATGTTATGTAGACTATATAGGTTAACTAATAATGCTAAGTTTTCCATAGAATGGATTCCTCTGATTGATGCCTGTGTTAATTCCTACATCATGAATTGGCCCACCATCTTATCTAATAACCTAGCCACCATCATCAACGAATATCAACAAAAAGATCCTCCTCTCCAAACAACCCTCTTCCATTCTATTTTAGTGTCTACATTATGGATGCCATCTGTTTCTGCACTAAATTTCCAATTATGGGTTGGAAATGGACCTTGCAAGACCCCTACCCTATCCATCTCAGTCATAAGAAAATTTGGGAATACCACTATGTACCCCATTTCTACAAAATATGTCATGTTTTTATTTTGCCACTACATCAATTAATTTTCAATAAGAAAGCCACCAAGTTTTCCCAAGAAGCCGCTACAGACCTTCTGGCTGTCGACAAATATTTTGTTCAAGAATGGTTCACCTACATTAGGGTTTTTGGTAGCCCGGTAGACCCACATGTCCTCCCTCTATATGTTTATGATAAATTTTTAGCAAGAGAAATAGCCCACCAGACCATGGGGAAAGGCCTAACCAAAGTTTTCAAAGAAAGAAAGAAGTTGTTATGGCCATATTTTCCTATCAGGTGCATTTCTTTTTCCTTAGAAAATTTTATTCATGCGATAAAGGAGTTAGTAATCCTGGAAGGTCTCATGATCCATACTTTTCCCAAAAGGCAATTTGATCCAAACAAGATAGCATATAACATCACCACTTCAGTAAAGATCAAGCCCTCTAACCATGAGGCTAGTAATTTTTAAGACCTTTACGGTCGTCTCAATCCTTTGAACAATCATTATAATGGGTGAGGAAAAATCTAAGTCCCGGAGAGTATTGGAGAACAAGTTCAAATTTGATAAATTGGGAGTTCGGGAACAAAAGGCTCAAGGTAATCCCACTACATTTGTTGAAAATCAAGGACAAGCCTACTCCCAGTGTGGTTGTCAACAATGAGGCACCTGATTCTTGCTTAGAGTCTCATGCAAATACAGGGAAATCACTAAACACAGAGAAGGCCCAAGACATCGAGAATACTGTAGAATCCAGTAGGAAATCAGCTGAAAAGCAGGGTATGAGTACCCCACCCAAAGATATTGTTTCGGAGATCAAAAGCAACAATCTGGAGTAGGAGTGGGATCAATTCATTAATAAACTACAAGACACTCCCAAGATTATAGATGCCCAAGAAACTATGGAGTATCAGACTCCTCTACATTTTTAGAAGAATACAGACTTTGAACTGATGGACAAACAAGTGATGACGTCTCAATAGACTGAAATCATCCTCACTCTACCCACATCGGAAATTATCTTTAAGGTGATTGAAATCCCTCCTCTTGACGTGTTCTAAAGCCCACTACACAAGGATGTAGTAAGGAGACAGAGGAAAAGGAGAAGGATTGAAACTCCTGAACTCCCACCTGGGAATGAGCAAATGGACATAGTTTTGAAGGACGTCCCTTCCAACCCAGTTGAAAACTTGACAATATTGTCATAGTTTATAGGAGCATACACAACTGCTACCATGGACAAGGCTACAGAAATGTCTCTTTTTTGAAAGAAAAAGAAGAAAAGATTGCACAACTCGAGCAGCAGCTCGAAACAGAGAGGGAAAGTGTGAACAAGCAGGTCACTGAGCAGTTGGACCAATTACAACAGATCATGGAGGTGCTGAAAATAAGCCACGATGCAGACAGATCAACCAAAAATATGAAACCCCAAGACTTGCAACAATCCATGGAAAGATATAAGGATGTTCCTACTATCGAGGAATTTATCAAAGAGGCGCTAGAGCTTAATTCTCTCTTATTGAAGCAGCAAGAACAATTTTGCCAAAATATGTCACATATCGCTCCTTATTTGATCACTGGTGACCAACTAACGGATAAAGTGATTAACTAGAGAATTGAGTTTACCGATCTGAACACCATAATCTCAAAGTTCATCGAATGGAAAGAAATAGAAGAGGGGAGGAAAGCCAATCAGCCTGAGATTGAGGAGACACATAAGGAAATTCTTTTCACAGGTTTGGATGCAAGGATCAAATAAGTCAAACTAGCAGTGGCAAGAGCGGTCGAGGTGTTAAATAATATAGTAAAGGCGATAAACCATACTTTGTTTGCCACCAACTTGGTGAAAGAAGACAACCCGAAAGAATTGCCCGATTTGAATGACTTGCATAACAGATGAAATGAAAGAGAAAAAACTCAAAGGGAGCAATCACAATATTGGCAAAGACTTATTGGGAGTCGTATTGGCAGTACCTCGTCAAGCCACACAGTCAAATCATGACCCTTAATTGCTCTCTCCATTCAACTCAACTGATGCTACCACCTCTCACAGATGTGATTTTCGCAGGATAGGTCAGAAAATTTTTTGGGGCAACTCCACAAATCAAACCGATGGCCGATATATGTGATTTCAAGGACAAGTTTGCAGACTGGAAATCATCATCATAGCCTCTTCTCATCAAGCCACTATTTATTTTTGGAGTTAGTTAACTAGTTAGGAGGAAGGTTGTTTGAAACCTCCTCAAAATTTTGTATAATCTACTTTTTAACATTGGTTAGAAGAGTATTTATACCCTTCTCATGCATTTAGAGAAGGGTCCACAATTTTATCAAAAACATTTGTAAACAATGCACTATTGTAAGTTTGTGAATGCTTTGGTGAAATTATGGAACATGATAATTTCTTTTAAATATCATACTACTTTCCTTTGTTGATGCACTTTTGTATACATGGAAGATAATTTGATCTGAAGAAGGAGTTGATCTATGTCTTTAATCAAATGAGCAAATTTTCACATATATGGTACTTCTATCTTATGTGATTATTCCTATTTTTGTTTAATTAGTGACATCACTTTATTTTCATGAATTGTATATGAGATATGTTTTTTCTGTTAAAGCATTAATTGCACTATTGTTTGATGCCTAGCTGAGATTATTTATTTTCATATATATATGTGTGTGTGTGTGTGTGTGTGTGTGTGTGTGTGTGTGATATATTTTATACATTTCTTTGACTAACTATTTAGTCAAATAAATTATCTTTACACGCTATCATCTATGTTTTATGCGTGATTCATCTTTATTATCACATGTCAAGCAGATATCTTTGTAGATCGCGTATTACGTAGAAATGCTCAGGTTTATATTAGATTAAGTTTGCTAGAGATTTGCATGATAGAATAGGTCATTCGATTTATCATTATTCTATTGCTATCACTCATAAATCACCCACTCTCATTTTAAACTCATATTGGGAAACTAGTCCCATTATCCCTAGTTGAAGCCACCACTTTGAATGGAAAAGGATTTGTCTTAAGGTCCGTACCGAGTGGTTATCCCCCATTTTGGAGTAGCAGAAATATGAGGCATCAACACACTGGTGAACCAAGATTTTTCCAAGAGTTCCTTTTGATCCTTTCCAACATGATCTTGGTATTCTACCCATTTGGACTTTTTAGGTCGAGGTTTTCCACCTCACCACATTCCTTTTTACGATTCACCGAGGCGAACCATGTTAGAACATCCTCATGTGGTTCGACCTATTGATACATATATGATTACCAGCTCTCCGGAGTCACTATTATATGGTGGTCCTTCAATTCCTCCTAGATACGAGTCACTTACTGGAACCTTTTCAAGAGCTACTCCTTCCCCTCAAGTTTCTACTTGGTCATCTGGTTTATCTACGTCTACTGTTCAGATCAGGATATTCATGCCTGAAGCAGCTTTGGCATCATACCAATATGTTGACATGGTATCTAATAACTTAGGTAATCCTAAATTAACCCCAACTGGTGTTTATTACCCACTTGGGGGGAAACCACCTTATCCTCCACTTGGAGGATAGCCTATTGTCATATCTTATCCTATCATTGGAGGACAACCTTTTACTGTAACTTATGGTCAGATACCTCAGCTCAGTCTAGGTCAACCTATTGTGGCTCAACCCTTGATTGGTACTCCTTACCCTGGGATGAATACTATTTGTAATCCTTCTTTTTCTCAACAGCTTGTTCTAGTGGCACCACAAGTGCCAGTTTATCAACATGTTCATCCTACTGGAAAATCTATTCCTCAAATAGCTATTCCAAGTATTGTTGTACCTATCTAGCAACTTGTCCAAGGAATTCCGCAAACACCAGTTCAACAAACTATCCAATGAATTCCAAAAACACTTGTTTAACAACAACAACCTATTCAAAGTGGACCTCAAGCACCTATTCAGACACATGTCAACAATTGGTTCTAAGTTCACCTCAGACACCTATCCCGGGAGTATCACAAATGATTATTCAAGTTACCCCACAAATACTTGTTCCACAAACTACACGAGCTATCCCTCAAGCATCTTCTTATCAAACTGGTCCTATTATCTAGTCTACAATGCAGATTCCTATCAAACAACCTGGTACGGGAACAATGCAAACACCTTTTCAAGGCCAATCTTTTCAAAGCCCACCTTTCAAAGGTCAATATTTTCAGGTTCCACCTTTTCAAGGTCAATATTTTCAAAGGCCATGTTATGAAACTAGCTCAAGAAAAGATAGAAAAGATAGATCAACGCCTTAGAATTCAGCCTCTTTGAGGGGGAAACCTCCTTTACATACATAAATGAACAATTCTTGGACGACACAAATGACAAAACCTCCTTTCTATATATAGGAGTCTAAGGAGTCACAATATAACCCAGCCGACCTAACAATAATAATATAAAGCCACAAAAATAACAATAGAGGGATCTTATGGGGCACAGTAATAACAATATGGGGGAAATAGGGGCACAACAATAATAATAAGGGGTACAACTACAATAGTAATGG
>APFE031494695.1:43531-64355 GCA_000404065.3 Pinus taeda
TAATTGTTTCAACTTTATTTTGTTGGCAAACCAAACATTTCGCCACAAACTTTTGAATATCTGATTTAAGGCCCTCCCAAAAAATTCCTTCTTAACCCTGTGGTAAGTTTTTAAAAAATCCTGAGTGCCCTCCTAATGGAGAAGTGTGCAATTCCATAAGAATCTTTTGTTTTAGCTGGGAATTCTTACAGAGGTATAAGCGATCTTTGTACCATAACGAATCATTTTGCCAGCTAAATTTATCTGACGTACTGAAATCTTGTTGTAACTTTCGAATAAGTGCCCACACTTCTTCGTCATTCTTCCATCCTCCCTTGCTTCATTTATCCAATCTGGTTGGATAATAGAAATGGCACACAACTATGCTTCCACATCCTCATCCTTTCTTGAGAGTGCATCTGCCACCACATTTTGCTTCCCTTTTTTGTAGATGATTTCAAAGTCATAACCCAACATCTCTGGACCCACTTTTGTTGCTCTTCAAAGGATAATCTTTGTTCTAAAAATTATTTAAGGCTATCATGATCCTTTTTTACCTTGAAGTGTCTTCCCATTAGGTAGGGTCGCCATTTCTTAAGTGCATGGAGTATTGCCAACATTTCCTTCTCATAAATAGCTTTGTTTAAAAATTTCCCTTGATTGGATGACTTTCAAAAGCAATTGGTCTTTCATCTTGCATTAGAATAGCACCAATTCCATTCCTGAAGCATCCCATTCCATAATGAATGTTTTTGTGAAGTCCGGTGTAGCTAAGACCGGTGCTTGGCACATTGCCTCTTTAAGATGTTCCGAGGCCTTTGTTGCTTCTGGAGTCCATGAAAATGCATCTTTCTTCAATAATGTTGTTAGAGGTGCTGTTATTCTCCATAATTCTTAACAAACTTGGATAATACCCTGTCAACCCGAGAAATCCTCGCAGATGCTTTATGGATGTGGGGATTTTGCATTCCTTAATGGCTTTAATTTTCTTTAGGGTCTACCTTACAATCTTTCATGAATACATAGGACCCAGATATTCCACCTCTTGGACTCCAAAGAAACATTTGGATCTTTTTGCATATAATTGTTTCTCCTCCAATAGTTGTAGCACCCTGTCAACAGTTCAACATGATCCTTCCAAGACTTGTTGTAGATTAGTATATCATCAAAAAATACTAACACAAATTTTCTAAGGAATGGTTTGAAAATTGAATTCATCAAACCTTGAAATGTTGAAGGTGCATTGGTAAGCCAAAAGGCATGACCAAAAATTCATAATGACCTTCATGAGTTCTAAATGTTGTTTTCAGAATGTCTTCAATCTTCATTCTGATTTGATGTATCCTGAACGAAGATCTAACTTGGTGAAGTAAATTGATCCATGCAATTCATCCAGTAATTCATCAATGACAGGAATGGGAAACTTATCTTTAATAGTGAGCTTGTTGAGCTTCCTATAATCCGGACACATGCGCCATGATCCATCCTTCTTGTGCACCAATACTACTGGAGCAAAGAAAGAACTTTGACTCGGTTGAATTATACCAGCCTCTAGCATTTCTGCAACCATATGTTCAATTTTACTCTTTTGGACATAGGGATATCTGTAGAGCCTGATGTTCGAAGGAACACTTCCTGGAATCAGATGAATAGCATGATCATGATCACGCATAGGGGGGAGACCTTTGGGAGTCTCAAATACCTTGGAATGATTGTCCAGTACTTTTTGGAGATCTAGAGAAGTATATGATTCTGATGTGGAAACATCTAGCGAGCATAATTGTGCAATTACACCTCTTTGCTCCTTTTTTAGAAGCTTTGTCATACCATTAGAGCTTATTACCTTCCCTGGTTTCCCTGAATACCCCTTAATTCAACTTCTTTTCCTTCCACGAAAAATTTCGTGAAAAGTTCTTGAAAATTAAAAGCTATTGTACCCAAGGATTGTAGCCATTGGACTCCTAGTACAACATCAGCACCTCCCATTGGAATGGAAAGCATTGGGCTAGTCAATACATACTCTCCCATGGATAGCTTGACATTATGGCATTTTCCAGAGCAATTTATTGTTCCTCCATTTGCAATCATCACTCGACACTCTGTTGCTGGATATAAGAAGCAATTCATTCTTTTGCTACCTTACAATGAATAAAATTGTGAGTACTTCCTGAATCAATCAACACTATTACCTTTTTCTTCTTGATTTGTCCTTCTATCTTGATGGTTTGAGGAGTGGTAAATCCCGCCAATGCATTACAAGATATGGTCGGATTCATTTGTTCTTCATCTAGGCTTTGTTCCTAGAGTATATCCTCTTCTTTTGACCTTTCTCGCTCCTTTCCTTCTTCCTCTTCACAATCTATGTAGAATAATTTCTTCTCAACACACTTATGACCTTTAGTGTATTTGCTATCACAACTGTAACAAAGCCCTTTTGCTCTTTTTTCTTCCAATTGTTGTGGTGTCAACCTTATAGGTTGTGGAAGACTGGGGGAAACAACACTTCCATCTTTATAGTTGTGAGTGGTATGCTTCCTGGTTGCCATAATTTTGCTTTCCATTTTTCTTACTAACCTTGATGCCTTCTCTAATGAATCAGGTTCCCAAAGGCGAACATCATGTTGGATATTATCCTTTAAAGTCCCTATAAACACATCAATCCTATGCTCTTCTGGAACATTTTTTTACCCTTATGTTCAATTTTTGGAACTCCTCAATGTGCTCCATTATTGAACCCTTTTGTTTGAGACTTATCAATTGGATAAAAAAAGTGTTTCTTTTTGTATCCTCATAATGTGCTGTCAATTCTTCCGTAAACATTTCCCAAGTGATAATTTGTTTACGAGAGCAAACCATTGATACCATACAAACTGATTTGGTTCCAAATATAAAGTTGCCATACGTACCTTTTGTGTGTTTTAAACATTATTGACATCGAAAAATTGCTCCATCTGTAACATCCATGTTGCGGGATCCTTTCCATCAAACTTTCTCATATCGATTTTTGGAATATGGTGGGTCTTCGATCCCACATTAGAGTCTATGAAATCATGACTAAAATTTATTTTTTTCGCATCATGAGTTTCCTTTACAACCTTTTCACCATTAGTAAGTATTTCTTGTAGAAAATTTGTCAAATCTGTCTTCAAATCTGCCATGTCTATCTTCAATTCTATCTTCAAATCTGCCATGTCTCTCTTTAAATATGTCTTCAAATCTATCTTCAATTCATCCATCTTAGCTTCCATGCCCTTTATCTTAGATTCCACGCCATTTATCTTAGCTTCTGTTAGCTTTTGTGAGCGTGACATTTGTTGCACTTGTTCTTGTAGTTTTGATATATCATGTAGCATTTCTTCCTCTTCTTCATGAGTCATGCTAGAGCTTTCAGGTTGCTTACTAGGTGTTTGCCTTTTCTTTCCTCAAGGCATCAGATATTGATAATAATTCTCTACTATGCCCTTTGAATTCCCTCAAAATAAATTTTCAAACCAATCTTAAGCAAAAATTTAAAAGAATCTACACACCTTTTTTCACTTTGTAGGAGCTCGATATTGCCTCTGATGTATCTCTGTACTTTCGGATCATCTAGTTCTAGAATTGCAACTTGTAGTAGCCCTCTATGTCCTCTTTCCAATGCCACCAGTCTGATCCAAATTGGATTCTCCAAGGAAGAGTTATACAAAATCTCCCACAGTGACCTGATTATAGACTAGTTCAGTAGAGAGAACTTGTATGACGTGCCATGAGTCACTGTTTTGACCTTTGGCTCTGAAAAATATATACAAGAAACTATAGTCCGTCCTCTTTCTGTAACTTCTTAGGAAATTTCAATCTGATGCTCAGAGAGAAAGTTTTGACGATTTTCCCCAGGTCACCTTTTTGGAATGTAATTCAAGAGTCTGCAAAAAGACCAACTTCCTCAGATTATATCTCCGCAAATATAGAACGAAAAGCTCTGAAATTTGGACCTGAGATTTAGCGTGATTTCATTTCAAATGGGGCTTTTTTTTTAGCTTATGAAATGGCACAAAAAAAAAAGTTTATAGCAAAAATGCCACGTTGACCTATTTGGGGCAGCGAAACCCTAGAACCTAGCTCTGATACCAAATGTTATGAAACCAGCTCAAGAAAAGATAGAAAAGATAGATCAATGCCTTAGAATTTAGCCTCTTCAAGGGGGAAACCTCCTTTAAATTACATAAATGAACAATTCTTGGATGATTCAAATGACAAAACCTCCTTTCTATACATATGAGTCTAAGGAGTCACAATATAACCCAGCCGACCTAACAATAATAATATAAAGCTACAAAAATAACAATTAAGGGATTCTATGGGGCACAGTAATAAAAATATGGGGATAATAGGGGCACAAAAATATTAATAAGGGATGCAAATACAATATTAATGGGGTAATCACTATTATTATAGGGACCCAACAATTGACTACTATACAACTTCCTTTCCCACAAACATTTATGTTTTTGTTAAACGAGTTTCAAAGGAGACATTGGATCTAAACTTTGCAGAAGTGATCGCAATGGAGAAGAACTTGTGTACCATTGGATCCATTAATGATGATAAAGAATCTAAAGGCTCCAAGGACACTAGCAATAAGTCTCATGAGCCTACTTCTAGTAAGGCTAATGAAAATGTTTCTGACAATATTGAAAGCTTGGCTAAATCTCTAATGGCACTCACTATTGAAGTTTCGGAATTAAAAATAAGGTCAAGCGAGACATCCACCAATAGCAAGCCCCCAAAGTATTTCCCACTTAGAAGGAATAACAACAACAACCATCCAACTAAATATTCCTAGAGTTCAAATGTTGTGTTGAATTTTTAAATTATAGGCATGGATAATTACTGTTACTTCCACCAGGAATGAAATTTGTAAAAAATGTGCCATAATGCAACAACAACATGAATGCTTTGGCATCACAAATTTTTTATAGTTTACTAGCAGATGAGTATTCTAAGAAGACAAAAGAAACAAATGAACCTACAGTGGTTGAGGAAAGCACAAGTATTGGATACTCAATTAATTCATATGATTTCATTCTTAATACTGTAAAGAATATTGTTGATGCACCTATGAAAAGTGAAGCCCCTCCTTAGAAACTGAATGGTCGTTATAGTTTGAGGAGCCAAGGACCTATTTCTGAATAGGTGGTGAATAGACATAAACTGAAGGAGAAATTTTTAAGAAGGATTTTATTTATCAATCCTTCTTAGAATGCACAAAGCAAGTTTGGAAATGCTACTACTTCCATGAACACTTCCACCAAAAACAAAAGCAAGTCCATTACCTCCAAAGTGTCAAAACAAGCTACCCCTCCAGACACTTTAGCACTACCTACTAAAGATGAAATGATTGATTATAATATCATTGGAGATTTGAAGGGAGCTCATGCCAACATTTCCATCTTTGAGCTTGCGAAGATAGCAGGTCAATGTGAACTACTTGTCCAAGCCTTTTCACAACCTTCATTAGGTGACAAAGCTTGTACTTCTCAAAAGGTGTCTGGTGAGTCTTCTAGAACTCTCAAATTTCTAGTTAACGTCGCAACCTTAGATGCTAATAATCTCTGCCCCCCCCGCCATTTTTGTTAACTTTTGAAATTTCAACTATAATGTCCATAATTGTTTAGTCAATTCAGGTGGATCTGTGAATGTAATGCCATTATCTATTGCTAAGAAAATAAATGCTAAATGGGATAAAATCGATGAACAAATAATTAAGTTGGACAAATCCCTTGTCCAAGCTATTGGTGAACTCAAGAATGTTATTATCCAATTACCATCTGACCACCGAGTTCACCAACGTATAGACATCGTAATTGTGGACATCAATGAAGCCTATGGCGTATTTCTGGTTAGGGACTAGTCTAGTAAATTACAAGGGTATTTTGCTATAGATCGGTTATGCTTATCGATTCCATATAATAGAAGAAACAACTAGATTCAAGTGGAGAGTGAACCATACATGAAATATATTGTGACACCACTTGAGGGTTATAATGGGCCTATTCCCTTTGTTTATCTAATATTTGTAAATTATTTTCTGGAAACTGATCACAAATGTTATCAAGCAAAGGCATCACCCATCCCACCTGATACATAGTTGGAGTTCCTTCCTTGTACTCCAACTGGTGCTAGTGGATCTTGTAATATAGATGTATATAATAGTAATAATAGTATAGGAAACAATTTAGTAGCAAATAATATATGGAATTTATATTTTGATGGTTCAATAATGACGGATGGCTTTGGAGCTAGTTGTGTACTCATATACCCATGAAATAAGAAGTACATCCTATCATGTTGTTTGGAGTTTGAGTGTACAAATAAAGTTTCCTAATATGAAGCACTTGTGCTTGGACTGAAGAAAAACATTGATCTAAAGGTATAGTTGCTCAAGGTAATTGGTGACTAAGAAGTAGTCACTTGCTAGGTACAGGATACTATCCACTATGTTTAACTAAATCTTAGAAACCATAAACAAGACGTATGGAAATTGATTAATTATTTTAAAGATTTAAATATTATTTATGTTCCTAGACTTAAGAAGACGGAAAATTTTAGGGGCTAATATTGGTAGGTGGGCTAATTTTCCATGATTTTTCCAAAAAAATGATTTGTAAATTTCCATATTTTCTAAAAATGATTCGCCCAAATTTTATAATATAAAATTAATTTACGTTAAAATCATCAACATTATATAGATAATATATAAATCATTATAAATTCAATTTTTTTACAAATATATAAAAAAACATTTTAATGTTTTCATATTAGGGGCCAATGAGATTAGCCAATGCTTTTAAACTTCAAGATCATTTTCCATCGTTAAACGTTTCCTTGCTAAGAATGTTGCAACAGATGCATTAGCTAATGCAACCATTAGATTGTCACCATTGAGAAATGGTTTTTCTATAGAGATTATATATAAACCATATGTGCCTGATAATGTCACTAACTTTTGTGTTTTCAATGACGACCAACAAATATTGCATTTTATGTCTAATGTGGACGTGGCAGAATTCAATGCAATGAAAGTAAATACTATGCCTAAAGGTGTAGAGTCCATGGAAAAATTATATGACTTGAAAAAGAAGTTCAAAGGACCAATTAATACTAAGACTCAAAGCTCAAAGTTGTCATCTGAACAAGTCAACTTGGGCACTCAAGAAGATCTAAAATATGTAAATCTCAGTACATGTTGTTCTCCACAAGAATGAAAAGCATTCATTCGTATGTTTAAAAAATATCGTGATGTGTTTCCATGGACCTATAAAAATTTGAAGACATATGATACTCGTATTATCTAGCATGTCATTCCTATTAAAGAAGGGGTGAAACATTTTCAGAAAAAGCTAAGGAAAGTTCATCCAACATTCAAACTCGTGATCCAAAATGAATTGAGAAAGCTACTGGTGTTTCCGGGAAAACTATTGTCTTTACAATCGACTAGCCCTCTAGGTTTGGCAGCTACCCTAGAAACAATAGTTTAAAGCAATTCGTGTTTTCTTCTATGTATAATAGATAAGACAAAGACAAAGGAGCCAACCTGGATCTTCCACTCAACTCCTTGCTTGATATCTCTCTCGCTTGATAGAGCTTGCAACTCCTCTTTGTACTTATCTCACTTGGAGAGTACATGTAGAAACACAGTAACAAAGAAACATCAAAGCATCTTGATCTATTATATCATAAGCATTACAAAATCAGAAATATAATGAACATACAATGGCATTCATAAATAATAACATTCACAATTGCACAGTGATATGGAAGAAAACTCGAAGAACTTTATTAAATAGAAGGGAGAATTACAACCCAGTTGTCTAATCCAGCATCATCCTCCCAGCATGAAAGCCCTCTACACCTCATGAAATAGCAAGATCAAACCAACAATACAATGCTCATTCTCAAATACAAACTATCAGCACTTCCTTGCAAATTACAATATTCCAGCCTCTAGATGTCTCAGATGAGGGATCCATTTATAGATGTGTGCAAGGTTGTGAGTCATCTCTGGGGTTTTGATTAGTGTCATTCCACTTGTTGCATTTGGTTCCACTTGGATATTTCTTGGATCTCTTACTCATCCCTGGGTGAATTCAGAGAGGCAAGTGTCATAGGAGAAGTTTTCTAGAAGATTCCATGAGCATCCACTTAGCAAACTATCTCAGACATTTGTCCATCCTCACTCATCACACCCTTCAGAAGGCCTCATCAGTATGCATCGCACCTAGCTAGTTTAGAAGTCAGTATGCATCGCACCTTGATAGTGGAGTAGTTAATATGGTCCAGTTTAGGTCAATTCTAGATGGTGTTTTAGGTGGTACTTTTGGGTAATGATGTAATCAGTTGACCATGTTCTTTTAGGGTATGAAACAACACATTTAGGGGTTGAAGAGCCCTATTTTATCGACATATAAGATTGGGGTTGAAGTGCCCAAATATGTCTATAGCAGTTGCCCCCTAAAGCATGAAGTCGTAAATCTTTGATGTCGAGTGAAATTCTTTATCATGAGGATCTAAGGTTTCAAACTGGAAGGTGACCTGTATAAGATACAATACAATACATCATCATAATATAATTTTTCATGATCTAGCTGAGGCGGGCATTCCCATGCTCAGCTTTATAAATTCATTTCATGTACATAGAAAAGATAGTCATTCGCATATGCAGACTGGTGATTCTTCAAATGTAGAGTCATCTCCCTGGCTCGGATGACCATCTGTGCAGCTTCTGTGTACATTTGATGTCTTTATATCCCTGAATATATCATAGCCCAAATGGATGAAACTAGATCTGGGGTCTTCAAACTCATTCCATCTTCACCCGATGTACAAGTCAATCCATGTGAAGAGATGTTCTGAAGTCAAACATGGAAAGACATCACCTAATTACCAGCTAATAATGTGAGCTGTTAATAGATGCGAGAGGAATCACCGATAATGATAATGACCTTAAAGGTACTATAGTATAATTCACATGATGTGAATATATGATCTGATGTCGAACACCACGCAAAATCTTTCAGTTGAAGGCCATTGATGTCAACCTATCGTCGGAAGTGAGAAACTTTCCATTGAGGCATGCAAGATTCAAAGTAATGAAAGGGGTGTTTCTAAGTCAACTTCCTAGATAATGAGTTAATGTCAACAAGAAGTGACTCGTCATAGGAGGGCTTTAATGTATCCCACATCTATGACACGAAACGAAGTAAATGATTTTCTAGAGGTGAAAACGATCTGACGACACAAGGTTCAGGAATAACAGTCATGAAAAATGGAGGGTGAAGGTATTGCAGTGGATAAGGCATTAACTGGATTGTAGTTTCTCAACTGAATGACTTCTCTTGAACATATCAGTGACACTGAGATGGATTGGTAGTGTTAACCCCAACAGATGGATGGTGTGGAATACCAATGGTGAAATGACTAGTGAACGGAATAACCCAACCCGACTCAATCAAGGTGATGGAGTGAAAGTGTCATGTTCAAGAGCGACCTGCTACCATAAAATTCTTCAAGTTTTCTTCCCTTTTTCCCTAGTCATTGCTGACAAGTACATCTTTATTTTTGTCAAGCTTGAGGAGGATAACATATGCTTCTTCTATAATTTTCCCTTCGGGGAAACCTATCACTATGTTTTAACGAGTCTAGCGACAGTGAAACTCGTTCTTGTCTAGGTGGACAAGTTTGCACTATTGTTTTAATGAGTTTAATGACAAAGACAACTCGGTCCTTTTCATGTTTAGAGAGTTTGAGAAAGGATGAAAAAGGTACCATGTCTTGTCTAGGTGGACGAGTTTGTCACTATTGTTTTGACGAGTTTAATGACAAGGATAACTCAGTCCTTTTCATGTCTAGAGAGTTTGAAAAGGGATGAAAAGGAGACTCCATAAGTTATTTTTCGTAGCATAATCCCTCAATTCCAAAAAAGGATAAAATAATATGAAAGGTATGACTTTTCGATTACTTTAACGAGCCGAAATAGACAAGCGCTCGAACTTTTTCGTGAGATAATCCCTCAGGTCCAAAAAAAATTAAAATATACAGGAGGGATGGCACTTCCAATCACATTAACGAGCTGGAAAGGCCAATTGCTCGAGAATATTTTTATATTTAAAGAGTCTGAAAATATTTTAACGGTTACTCGATATTTCCAATCACTTTAACGAGCTGGAATGCTTGAAAATCTTTTCATATTTAACGAATCTAAAAAGAGTTTAACGGGGACTTGTTTTTTAGGAACGAGGGGTGTTTAGGGTAGCAACTAGTTCCGGGTAAGCTTGGAACTTCTCAAAACATGGTGATATGAAGAGGTTAGCTAACAAGACCACTCGTCGCAGTTATTCCTCAAAAAGGGAAAACAATCAAGTTGAAGCGTATGATTGGCCAAAAGAATGGAGGCGATGGGAGGAACACAACCAAGGCTCAAAAGGCTGATATCATGGCAATCACAAAGGTTATTTATCAAAGGTGGGTTCATTTTTTAATGAGATTGAACCATTGGGAACCATGCTTGATGTGGTTTTCATTTTTTTTACAAGCTTGAAACAAACAAACGTATGCTTGGTTCATAGTTTTCTTTTTATGTAAGCTAGAAAAGACAAAAACTAAAAAAGCTAGGAAAGCTAAAAAGCTAAAAAATGAATTTGAAAAAAAATTTCATACCCCCAGCATGATGAAAAGGAGAGTCTTCTATAACCATATGGGAATTACTGTGGTTATGTAGGATGGTTTTGTCCACAGAATAGACAAAACACTTCCTTGGCTTTGTCCGCAGAATAGACAAAGGTGAATGGTGTGTCAAACCAATCACATAACCAACAAGGAAACTCATATGGTAGGATGGTTTCATCCAAAAATAGACAAAAAAATTCCTAGGCTTCGTCTATAGAATAGAAAAAGGTGAATGGTGTCTCATACCAATCACATGACCTACAGGGAAACTTATCTTTTCAATTGGGTTCGTCTGCGAAATAGACAAGGGTGCATGCCCCCTAAGCTTCGTTACATTCACTGGACTACTCATGGCAATTAGATGGATGGAATGAAGGTTGAAGATATACCGTTGTTGTACAAGGACCATTTTGGGATGATGATCAACTTGGAGCTATGCTTGAAGCAGGAAATGAAAGTTGGTCAATAGTGAAAATTTTGCCTTCATGCGAGAAACACATCACTCGAAAGAGTGTTGAAACAATAGCCTCCATGTTGTAAACATAGTCACGTCCAAGGAGTAGATTGTAATCTAATGGTCCTGGGACTACCATCACGTTCAGGTGAATGGTTTTCCATCCCAAAGTTATCGGTAACTTAGGAAGGATCCCTAATGGTCAGCTGGTTCCTTTGTTAAAACCTGACAAATTTTGTGTAACAGGCATAAGCGATGGCAAACCAAGCGCTTTCCAAGAAGTTGAGGAAAGGATACTCATTGATGCCCTTTCCAAGAAGTTGAGGAAAGGATACTCATTGATGCCCTTCATCTATGATAGTGCCAGACACGATCATTTTGTAAACTTGTACTATGATTCGGAATGGTACATAAGAAGGAAGGTGAGATCATGCTAGTCAATTCCAATCAAAGGAAGCGACTAGACTACTTGGAGGGTGTACCAAATAAACGGGTGAATTAACCCCTTGAGTAGCAGGAACTGGGGGATTTTCCTCCTGTTGTGAAGGAATGGGCAGATTGCCCCCAAGTTCATCGGACTCTAAAGTAATAAAAAGAATTTGAACAGTATCATTCTTACTCTCTTTAGGAAGGGTATGATCTTTTGAATGTAAAACTGGGTCAACTGTCACCTCAACCTATTGACTTTCGTCAGGTATGGACTCAGAAGATTCACTTTCAGTGATAGGTGTTTTGACCAATGGTTGGGTTAAGTCAATTGGTTTTTCAACTAGTAAAGGACTTGGGGAGAGTTTCATGTATCTGGATATGAGTCGCTTCAATGAAGCAGGATGGTTATCCAACACTCTTTTGGCTTCATTGAAAAAGGACAACGATGAAGGGTATGGTCCCCTTTACATAACCTACATGGAAGTTTGACCTTTCCTTTCTGTCCATGAACTTCACTATTACTAGTTGATGGTGTGTTGTCAACATGATCATCAGAGGTTGATGACACTTGATGGTGTGAATGGGGATACCATTCTCTCAAGATCTGAGGAAGGCAAGGGTAGTCTCGATGAAAATGGTCTCTTTTACAAATTATGCAAGGAAATATGGGTTTGTGAGCTTTAATTTGCGAATTTTCAATAGATGATTCATGGTTGCCCCCTTGCTGAATTGGCTTCTTCTTCTTCTCCTTTCCTTTATTCTTCTTCTAAGCCACCTAGTTACTAGCATCACTACTTTCGGCAAGCAAAGAGGAAGAAGGGGAGGGAGAAACGAACGAAGAAGAAGGCGAAGGGTCAACTTCAGTATCAACTGGATGTTGGTTCGATTGCGAAGGAATCGCGGTATTTTGAACCACAGAGGTCGAGAAAAGCCATACTGGTAGGCCAATTGTAATTCTCGAAGGGGACAATGTGGCCATATACCAAGCACCAATATTCCCCCAAAAGGAAAAAGGACTAGGATTCCCCTCAAAAGGGATTCCTTGATTGGTGGATCCCGGATTTGTCTCCACATATCTCAACCTAAGATCAACCAAGGAATAGGGATGTTATTCCAAATTTAATAAATTTTAATGACACTTTAACACAACTTCGCTTTTTCAATTTTTAAGAGTCGAGAAAAAGCTAAAGATGACTCTAGTCCCCTTAGATTTTTAATGAGCTTGAAGTGACAAGTGCTCAGATGGACCTTTTCTTTTAAAGAGTCGAAAAGGAATGAAAGTGACTACTCTGGAAATCTACATAGAGGGATTACCAAACCAATCACAAAACTGCAATATACACCTTGGTGATAAATTAAAGAGAAATTATCAAGGACTTATGTATGGCAGTCAATCTTCCTGAATGTTGTGTTCAGTGCATTGCGATTGATAGGGTGGCAGACATGGCTTCCTATGGATAAAGGATATAATCCTATTGTGGTCTCCCAAACAGAAATAATTAAATCATAAATGAGTCGGCTGTTTGTCTTCTCATCCGGCTTTTTCATATTTATACCTATCCTTCTCCTTCTTTTCTCCTCACAATTTGTCCTGATGATGAGTCTAGGTTCAGACTCAAAACGTCGACTTTAAAATATGAGCACTATGGAATATCCGAACTCCATTCAAAAAATATAACTCAGATCTCGTTCTCAGTAAATAAAAAGGCTATGCAGTCTTTCTTAGGAAAGATAAATTTCCCGCGAAAGCTCATCTTTGATTATGCTGAAGTAGTTAAACTTCTACAGGAGATGATTAAGAAATACACGACTTAAAAGAGGGACAAAAGGGAAAAGGATGCTTTCTCTCAAATTAAACAAGCTATTGTTGATGGGTGTGCATTATTTACTCCTGATTATGGCAAAAAATTCCTGCTTTACACTGTTATCACCCAAAAAAAGATCACCTAGCCATTTCTTACTAGGTAGATCAAAATACACCATGTAGGATTAATTTTACCATGGTAAAACCACTTTCACAATGGGAAATAATTTAGTAAACCATTTTTCCTAAATTATTTCTCATTAAAATTCAAAAGCCCCATGAGAATAATTCAATAAATCATTATTTAATTATTTTTCTCTAGAAATAATTATTTCTTAATTAATTTTGACTTAATCACCTTAGAATATTTAAATAAATCCATATTTATTTATTATTCCTTATTTATTCCATATTTTCCTTATGAGATCATTATTAAACCATTGTTTAATAGTTATTTCTTTCTTAATTCCCACAAAGTGATTAATAAATCATTTTTATTTATTAATTACTTCAACCACTTTCTAAATAAAGATATTTGACCATTTTGAATATCTTTTTCCTCTCGAAAAGATATAATAAAGCTTTCCCAATGGCTAGATTTTGATTTGGTCAATATATTTTATTATTTTCTAATTCCTAATTTAGCTCAATATATTGTTATAAATAAAGGGATTTTCCATTCATTCTTTACCTTGAACACACTCATCGTCACCACTATCATCTTATCACATTTGAGATCCCACTTGAGTTCAAGTTATTTTTGTATTTTTTTCACCTATTGCAAGTTGAGAGAGAGAAACAAGTTGTTGAAACACAAGGAAATCAAAAGGACCCATCCCATGGAGGGGGATCTATAGACCTGAGTTTGTAAATTATCCTCACCAGGAATTTCATTTACATTAATAAAATTTATTTATTTATATGATCCATTGGGTTACTACACTTTCATTTTTTCTATTATATGTTTTGGGTTGCATATGATCTTTTGCTACAAGATTTTTCTTCTTTTTCTCATTGCAAATTAAAGTGTAAACGACCATATTTTCTTTCTAGTCACTTGTCACCAATGACTTAAGTAAAGCATTTTTGGTACACTTCTATCAAATATTTACACTATCAAATGGTGACTCCACTTGTGTAGTAATTCAAAACCTTGGTGACTGTTGTTTCAAATATATTTTGCGTTTTTCCAATTATTTTTAGCACTCCCAATTTCTATTTTTAGATTTAATTTTATTTTTTCTCTGGAAAATTCTTCTTTTATGTCAAGGTTCTGCATCTTTTTGTAGGTCACAGGTACCATCCAAGCAGGAGACGACACATTTTGGATAAGATATGCCAAGTGAGAGAAGAAAAAAAGTGCACTTTTTGGCCCAATAACTATGCCTAGAACACACGTTTCTGCCCAAAAATTGCACCAACACACTTTTAGGTCAGTTTCTGCATTCTGTCATTTTTCAGATTTTTTTTTCATAATTTTCCAATTTTTTTTATGGTGTTGCGTGTGTGCCATGAAGAGTTTCACCTCTAGGCCTAGATCCACTTGGTAGTTTCTCATTAAGGAAGGAAAAATCTCCCTAGAGTTTAGAGTACACCTCCACCATTTAGGAAGAGACTTGTTGAGTTGAGGAGTCTAGGGTTCAACATTTTCAACCATTATTTTCTAGGGTTTTGTCCACTATTTTGTAGCCCTTTTGGATAGGTTTACCCAAAATTTTACTCTCTTTATAGTTTGGTGTTTCCTTTCCCCCTTAGGATCCCTTTGTGTATCCTAGTTTTTGGATCTTCTTTCCTATCCTTTTCCAACATTTTCACCTCTAATCTTTGTTGGTTTTTTGCACCATTTTCAGCAACCTAGTGCCTTTAGATCCTAGTCCCTTAAAAATTAGATATTTTGTTGATTTTTTGTGTCTTTGAGTTTCTTTCTTTCCTTTAATTTATTAGCTTCTTGATAGCCTTCTTGGGTAGGTGGTTGTGTGCTTGAATTAACTACTTATTTTACTGCCCATTTTGAACATTACTTATAGTTTTCAACACTTTATTTTTAGCAGCTCATGGCATCATCAAAAAATGCTTAATTAACTCATCCAATTAACACTTTATTTTCGCACACTCACAACCTAAGCGAACGTGAGCTTGGTTAACACCGCCAAGCAAAGACTTGAAACAATCCACCATAATAAATTAACTCACATAGATTAAGCTCACTTGGGTACCAGGGCCAAACAATCTTTGTAGTTAGGTATAGGATCAGTGGGATAGGATTCCAATACTACCCATTGATCACTTACACTAAGACATAGAAGTTGACATATTACGGAGCTTAAAATCCTTCACCATCCCATGGTATAAATCTAGAGTGCATCAGAAACTCAATTCAGAGGGGGTTAGGCTAGATCACGGTGTGAGCGGTTCTCCTCATGGCTATCCAACCTATGGTAGGGAATTTCATGCCATGGTTGATCATGAAGAATCTCAATACTTTATCACCCTTGTGGGATGAAGGTAATCTTAGAGGCCAATCTTAGGAAAACACCCTATAGGACTGGCTACAGGCAAGCAGTTGGTCCTCTAGCTCATCTTTCTCTAGATAGCTCTGCTTGTAGGGATCAAATTATGTCAAGTAATAAGTCTCTTGGAAGGCCATATGAAGTAGTAGATCCAGGACTTGTTTGAGGATTTAGATCACCTTTAGGCTAGAGGTTGTTTTTTCATATATAGGACGTGTTTGCTTGAATTAGAGTAGCATATCATTATAGTTATTTTACACTTAGCACAACTGCACTAGGTGTTTTCTTGTTATTTGTTTCTATTTTCTCCCATCATCACTGTTTAGCCTATTGATTCATATTTTATCTTGACACCATTGTTCCCCCTAAGTGTCTGTTGTGGATACTTCACGACCTTCGCCCCCAGTTTCCTTTAGGACATCTTATACCCTCTCATCAAGTTTGAACCCATCCTCTTAGTCCTTCATTGAGTCCCCATACTGACTCTAGTTCTTTTGATTCTTCCAATTCCTCCTATGATTACACATGTTCCTAATCCCACACTAGAAACCATGTCAAGCACCATGTGGGCAATAGAAACCCAGATGGTAACCAAGGTAACCCCACAAGCGGAAGCTCTACAGGTATGGCCACTAACCCTCCCTTGCTTCCTTATATGGCTAGTTTGAGCCTCCCTTACTTTAACCTACTCATTAATGACCCTCTTCTCCATAACCCAAATTGGCCTCCTATGCCTACCAAGCTTCCTTCTGACATCCCCCCAGTTCGAAGGTAAACCTGGAGAAGACCGCATAAATCATGTTAGCTCTTTTCACATGTTGTGTTCATCAAATTCCATTACGAAAGACTCCATTCGCCTTTTCCTTTTCCAACAAACCCTAACTAGAGCTGCTACCAAATGGTACATAGACCAACCACATGCCTCCCATTCCACCTTTGTGAGTCACCAAATATTTTCTTTCTTATTTCCAACTACCTCTCCAGTACAACATAGGTACTGAACTCTTGACCTATTTTCATCAAACTTCTACCACTCGCCTTTTTGACCATGTTCAAGAATGGCACAGAAGGAGGAGCATGTGTATAGCCCATGAGTTTGAAGACCATGTATATATGGATTGGTTTCTACAAACTCTTTTAGCCCCCATAGATAAATATGTCACTTCCCAATTCCCTCAAACTAAGGAAGAAGCCCTCCAAATAGCCTTGAAATATGATCTAATCTATGCTTAGTTAGCTTATGTTTATACTATCCTCCCCAATTTTCCTTGGCCTAGTGTTGGTAATGCGTCAAAGGAATCTCGTGTCACTAAAAGTATCGTTGGACCCATTTCCCACCCTCGACCTCCACCATAAGCTCCACTTCCTATGAGTTATGAGGCCAACTTTTCTCCCCCAGTCTACACTAGAAGAACCTCGACACAGGTGCAACTGAAAACTCACTAGACACACCCCTCTCTCTTGCTGGCAGTTAGAGCGAAGGAAAATATTTAAGAATTTGACAACTAGGCCTTTATTTTGAATGTGGCTCCTACATCAAATGGTGTGAGGTCTAATTGGGACTTCACATCAGGGAGATCCCTTGAATGTTGGTGGGTCTAGCACCATCAACATTTCTTGTGCCAGAAGGAGGGAAATCAATATTTTTATGGTTGATAAACCCACTGACCCCATCATCCCATCTTTTGGTCAAGACATAAATGTTCATTGCACCTCCCCTACTCATACTTCTAAAGTTGGTGACTCTTCTTAGCCCAAGCCTGAACGTGAAATTTCATATGATCAGATATGGGCCATCCACCCTACAACCCATTAATTCGAAAAATTTGTTAGATGGTTCTCGGGAGTAATCAGTCTTCCATATTCTTTGAAGAAGAAAAGGACTACCCCTGCGAGGATAATAGTTTCTACTCTTGAAGAAGTGGTTCTTGCCACTCTTGAAGAATTATCAGGCTTTGTGGAAAAACAAGAAGAGCCTCCACTCTTTCACGGTGGTGATGGAGACAACATTCTACTCTCGGACACAACTTTCTGTGGGTTAGGCAGAGAAGAAGAAGAGGAAGAAGATCCATCAAATTCTAACAAAGAAGAGGAGGACAATAAACAAGAAGGCATGGCAAACCAAAAATCTAGACTAGATGACTTAGGACCCACTCGCACTTTCAGGTGTTCAACACAAGATGCTAAGGCACTTAGAGAAGCTCTTAACGAAGTATGACCCTGATAGAATAGTCAAGGTTGAAGACCATCTAGACAACTTTTACCTACATCTACAAACACTTGATGTACGTTACAATGATGTGGAATGTATACTTTTTCCATGTAGCTTGGATGGTAGAGAAATTGTATGGTATTACAACCTTCATCCAAACTTCATCTAGAATTGGAGAGGGTTTAAGAAGATCTTCCTTGAAACATTTGCTAATGATAAGACCCCTTCCATGTTATTGAAAGAGTTGGGTAATCTTAAGATGGAGCAAAAGGAAAAGGTGAAATATCTAATCTGAGGTTTAATCACATATTGAACAAATTTTTGGAAACATGAAACCTCATGACTCCATCACAATAGAATACTACACTTCTACCTTTCCAGCAAGCATTGCACAATTTGTAAAGCGAACTGTAAAAAAAACACTAACAAAAAATTATGAAGAAGTTATCACTATTGAGAAGTACTTGCGCACAATTGGAGTCATCTCAGACGATGAACCAACAAAAGACTCCAAGGACATTGGTAAGAGATCTCAGGCCTCTATGAGTAGGGCCAAAGAGAAAGAACCATATGATCTTGAAATCTTGAATCATCTCATCAAGTCTGTGTCTAATGAAATGCCAAAGCTCAAACAAAGGTCAAGCGAAACTAGTTTGAGTAATAAGCCTCCTAGATTGAACATGTTCAGAAGGAATGCAACTTTTGGCAGTAGCAGCAACCAACTGGAAACATTGTTAGCCCCTTAATTTGCTCTCTTTTGACCATTTTTCCCTTCCTAAATTATAACCATTTACCATTGTTTTACCTCTCTTATACACCCTCATCATGCATTAGTCCAAGAACGATGACATATTTCGCATGAACTTTATATTTCATATTTTTAACTTAACTTAGCGTTAATTAATTAGTTATTACATGATTTCTTGCTTATAATCACTTTTGTAACTTATCGATATCTCCAATTTTTGTTTGGTAGTTAAGTGCTTATCATGATCACTGATCCTAGTGCATGATCGGATCTCGCACTGGTGCCAACATAATGAATCTTTGCAGTAGATCTGGATCTCCTTGATCACTGCCTCATTTTATGCAACTTCAGCCAGAACAACAAGTTAGATTTGAAGGCAGCCGAGCTTCAACCATGACAACAAGATCGATCAAAGGTAGCTGAGATCAGATTTATGAAGAACAAACAGCTGGAGATTGGTTATGGTTGGTTGTTGAACTGCCTAATTTTGAAGGTCGAGAAGCTAAATTTTGCATATCGGTTATGTAATAGGTTAAACGATCTTTTTGCCCTTCGGCCAAAGATCTATATAATGCAAGACGTAATAGGACGAGATAGTTTTTGATAAGAATTTGTATAGAACAGAGATATAACCAAGGAGGCGGTAACAGGCTTGTATTTTTGTTATCGCCCAAATCTGGGCTGGACTATTTAATCACGCATGTATTTGCCTCTATGAATTAATAAGAAGGGAGCTCTGCCTTATGTTTCGTAAATCATATTTCTATGTTTGTAAGCTGATGAATTGGTAAAACACTGAGCAGCATTCCTATTTGAAAGGGAAACACATTGGTTGGCTAGGGCCAGGCCAACCTAGCATGTTTACCCTATTTTCCGTTTCTTGTAATTTATGTTTATTCTGCAAAGTGCGATTTAATTTACATCACATATATTCTTTTTGAGTGAAATCGTATCTGTAGCGTGAAGTAGTTAAAATTCTTTTTTCTGCATCTGATTCTAGATTGGTTTTCTCGTCTGGTCCAAGCAGGAGAAATAAACCTGCACCAGTGCACATTGGCGTGCTATTCATTTTCTGCAGCTCTATTTGATTTGGCTTTCCTCACCTCATCCAAGCAGGAGAAATAAACTTGCACCAGTGCACATTGGTGTGTATTCATTTTCTGCAGTTTTGTTTGATTTGGTTTTCCCCACCTGGTCAAAGCAGGAGAAATAAACCTGAACGAGTGCATGTTGGTGTGCTATTCATTTTCTGCAGTTTTGTTTGCTTGGTTTTCCCTGACTAGTCCAAGCAAGAGAAATGAACCTACACCAGTACACGTTGGTGTGATGCAGCAAGCCTTTTAGTTTACTTCCAACAGATTTCTTGCTTTCATTAATATTTCATGATAGGATAAATTATATGGGTTGTTTGATGCCCCATTTCACAAAGGGAGGAATAGCGAAAATGGGGTAGGCAAAGCATGGATTTTACGATCATATATCTGGCATGCATGAGAAACTGCAAGGATACAATCATGGAAAATGGTGGGCCAAAAGTAATCAACGTGTAAGATCTTTTGTGCGATAACATAACCAGATAAATGTTTGCCACATGCCCTAGAGTGGAATTCATTGAGGACTTTCTCGGCCTCCTCAAGAGTGAGGCACCTCCATAAAATCGTATCAATAGCACAACGGTAAAGGGTGTCACCGATAATCACATAATTTCAGGATTGGTACTGGATACGTTGCTGCTCTGAGCAAGAGTTATTAGGTTGGAAAGTCTGGGTTTGGAGATAGATCAGAAAATCTCCATACCATGGTGTTATCAAGAAATATAGTGTCTATGCAGAGCTGCTAGTCCCACTAAGATGGGTAGCTATCTTAGAAAAAAACAGATTAAAGTTACTTTCACTTTCCTTTACGAGAAATAGATAGGAGAGGAGAAAAGAATACCAACCTTGATCTTTTGCTTGGTTCTCTGCTTGTTCCTTCTCCCCCTTTG
>APFE031494695.1:93665-109526 GCA_000404065.3 Pinus taeda
GTTTGGGCGAACCTACCTATGGTTTTCGGTCCATGGTTTTGGACGCGATGGTTTTCGGTCCATGGTATTGGATGCTTCGGCATGTATAAATATGTATTGTAACATTGAAGGAAATATAATGAAAAATCAAGCTGGTAGTCTCAGTTTTGAGATCCAGTGGGAAATCTCTGTGTATATGTGTTTTATGGGTTATGCTCTCGCATTTTTTATTTTCTTGTGATTTAGAATTCGTATGCAGGTAATTTTTGTACGGGGTTAAAACCTACATCGCCACTATGTTAGCACCTAAATCCGCCTTAGGCTGAAGGAAGGAAAAATTCAGGGTAACTGCAAACCACGCTTAGTCTGGTAGCTAGCCCTACCAAAACGGGAGAGGGATCTCTCCGAGTCACGCTCAGCGAATAAGTAAACAAAATGGTCTGAGATGACTTGCAATGAATATTTATCTTAGGCTAGTAAGTAAATATGGATACAAGAAACAAATTTTTTATGAATGACTGAGTTTCTGGGATGTATGGGACCAACGAACAACAATGAGCAGAGAATTTAACACAAAGGCACAGATTACTTCATGAGGCAAGACAGGCGGAAAGTCTAGCAATTAAATTTGAAGTAACATGGAACAAAAAGATTGTTTAGGAGGGTGAAAAGGGCATAAGTACATGAACCCTTTTCAACAGAAGAAAAACACACAGCATGAAACTTTCCCACAGGCAGAGCAATAAAAATGAATTCTACCTTATCTTCCTCAGAAAATTTCACTGGAAATGAATATGAATGAACTATGAAACATAACGAAATACATATGAAACATAAGGAAAAACACATTTTCTACACTCACAACCACATGAATCTCATGAAACAGAGTCGATGCCTTTCATTAATCCTCTGTCAAAATATACAATGAAGAAACAGAGTTTCTTTCCCACGGTCTCCCAGAAATTACAAGCCAACCAACCTTTTGCAAATGGTTTCCATACAATAAATATACTATGCCATGAGGAAATAGAACGACCAAGAGTTGGGGAGTTTCTCAAATCATTGCAAAATGGAGATGGAAATCCAACCACTAGCTACAGGTGCAACGTTACAAAAATGACAAATGGCTTGGGTAACCATTTGCCTTCCTTTGCCACTAGGATAGAAGTCAAAATATTTAAACTTTGCCTTAGTTTCCAAACAAAGTGAAATGTAGATGAGCGGGCCCACTTGGAGAAAGTCATGAATCGAAATGTCGCGAACCGGAATTGATTTCACCTTTTTCTCTATATGCGCCATGCCCAATTCTATATGCGTTGTGCCACTTTGGAGGCTGTTTTGAGGTACCTGTAGGAGTCCCAATTGTGCCCAAGTATGCTCGTTGGAAAGCCTGGCCTATCTAATTTCCAACCCAAGTGGAATTTCTGAATTTGGTACTCATTTGCCTCTCCAAATATTCATACTCCCAAGACTGCTCCCTATGTGTCAAAATAGGGGCAGAGAGGTCATTTTTTGAGTGTTTTTGACCTCCTGGAGACTCAAATCATGCCCAAATTTGTTGTCCATGCACTAGTAGTCGTGATTTTGCATGCTGAATCCAAAAATGCAAACCATTTGAAATTTGGAGCTCCCAATCCTAAGCGTCGTGCCAGTGGCACGGCACACAAGGAGAAAAAACCTGTGTTGTGACCAAAAATTTGCCATGTGACCAAAATTGCCCCAAATTTCTTGAAATTTGGGCTGGAGGTTCTTTAAGAGGTACTATGCTGGGCCATAGAGGCTTCAGGCAAGATTCGAAGCTGATCTTGCTCTTTTTTCCTCTTTGTCGCTTTGCTCAATTTTGCCTTCAAGCTCCTTATTCGAGCGTTTGAACTCATGTTACGTGCCCTGTAATGATAAACCATCTGCCTTAGTATGGTTTTGTCCTTGTCGGCCTTATCCAATAGTCTCTCAAGGTGGATGTTGATGCGCTCGAGCCAAGACTTACGATCATTGTTAATCTCTTGCTCCAAGGGAGTGAGCTCGATCCTCCTATGTTGGGCAGCTTGGCGATTTTCACGGATGCTTTGCAGCATCATGATCTCATGCTGGTCCTCAAGATGTTTGCGCCTCTGCTCCAAATACCTGATAATCCATTTGGCCCTCTCCAAATTGAGTGACAAGTCTTGGATCTCCATTTTCTGCTCCTAGATGGTCCGCCTAAGTTTGGCACTCTCCACATCTGCATCATCATCCTGAATGAGGATGAAGTCAGCCTCTTGTTCACCTGATGGGCCCTCGTCATGCATGGGCTTCTTGCCCTTGTCCTGTACCTGTGTTGTTGATGTAGGAAGAAAGGTCCCTTCCACCCCGGGTGGAGATAACACTCGTTTTGCTGCTGCAAACAAGTTCCTACTGCCTCTCTGATATGTGACGAATACTAGCATAGTAGTGGTCTCATGGTGCTCATACTGATGAGAAGGACCACTTATCTCATGCTCCGCCTCTGATAACACCTGTGAAGTGCTGAAGAGGTCACAGGAGAAGAAGTCATCCCAAGCAATGCCCTACAATCCCAACTGATGATCCACCAAAATCCGGATAAGAGCAAAGTGATAAACACTGTTAAGTTGCTGCTGAGGGGTCTTGTGCTACATGAAGGTGTTCATCCTCTCTATGTTCCTGCAAATGAAAATGGGATTTTCATCATCCGTACCCTGGTAAAGTGCATCAACAACCTGATGTGGTAGGCATATAGATGAGAGAACCTCCCCTCATAGCTGAAGTACTTCATGATCAATTTCATGAGCGGAGCATATTCATCTTTCAAATATCTGAGTGGAAAGACTCTTGTGAGATGCCTCAAGAAACTGGCCTTAGTGTAAGGCTCATAATGTTGCCTATCCACCTTCTGTTTCTTGTGCCACTATTCTCCAACACTTGGTATGCTGGTTGCTAATGAGATAGTTTCGGGTGTCAATGTGAAGGTGACCTCGGCCAAGATAGAGTGACCTCCATGTAGGTGAAGCACAAAAATATGGGCCAACTCATGATGAACTCTAACATTAGCCACCCTTTGACAAAATTCAAAACATGATAGATGCTGGAAGCATGACATAGCAAGAGGGCAGGCCTGCAATTCAGTGAGGGTGGTTGGCTCATCCCTAACATGTTTGCCACTCTTGTGATGTCTCCTGGGAGCCTGTTCTTCCATGGATGATTCACTTTGTGTCTCCATCTCATACTCTAATGAATGCTCAGATGCCATGACTGCTGTGTGTACTATACTTGGGTTGCCCTTTGATGATGGTGTGAAAATAAGTGTTGTTGTGGTATCTGCCACCAAGGGGAACAATGAAAAAAGGGAGTATTAGGAGGGGAATAATATGATGGGAATAGGGGTTATGGGGAGAATTTTTGTTTACGGATATGTAGGGGGGTTTCGGGATTTGATAAGGTAGGGTTTTGGGGTTTTAATAAGGTAGGGTTTTGGGGTTTTAATAAGATAGGGTTTTGGGGTGTTATGTTGACAAATAAGAGGAGGGGATAGAGAATGGGGTTTGGTAATATTTTAGGGTAGGGGTAATAAGGAAAAATGAGATAGTGGGGAAGGGAAAAATGGAGAGGAGGGAAAATATGAGAGGTGAAAGAGGAGCCTTGGCATCAACACCACAATTTTACAACCCTAGCAACAATGGCTTTGGTGTTTTCTAGTGGTTGGTTTTATGAATTTTAGTTGTCACTATAACTAGCCATGAACCACTATAACCTCCATAAAAATACATGAGCCATCAAGATTTAGAGCCTACATGTCGATTTGAGGGGTTTCAAAGGCAACTTGAGGCAATTTGGCACGATTTCGGGCCTTTGTGGGTGTGTGCCGTGCAACAAACCTAGTGCGCCGCGCTCTTTATATGCGCCACGCCCTTGTAAACTTTTCACTGTGGGGTGGCTTTGTGTGTGCCGCGCTCTATATGTGCGCCGCGCCCCTTTGTGTGTGCGCCGCGCTCTGGAAAACGCCTCCATTTTCACTCCAAACACGCACTTTGCTCTCCCAATAACTTTGCAACGTTTCTCTATGACCTTGATTTGCATAATGACTTGGCTTCTTGTGGAAACTTGTATATAAATACTTTGAAGTCATGGGTTAATTTTTCTTCTCCAAAGCCCACTTTGCTAATGTTTCATTTTGGCTCTTTTCACTGACTTAATGCAACACTGAATTTCACTTTTTCCTTTGAATTTTTAGCTAGAATGATGAAATTTTCGGCACTTTTTGCAGCAGTTGCGTGATAGGGCATTTGGCCACGGAAACCATGACTGCACCTGAAGAAACCAACTAGCGACTTTTTTGAAAATTATCACAAATAACACACTGTTTGACTTTTCTTCAAAACGGAGTTTTGAAGAGCAGTCGAAGTTTTTCCACATGACGCTGAAACTCTTTGAATCATAACTTTGTAAGGGCATCCCTCTGGCCTGCATGGCTTTATTGGACATGTTTGAAGACTAATTTATCTGATCCCTAGACCTAATGATTGAATATGACTCTAGTCCATTAAGGATCGAACATTGACTGTCATGGACCTTAGTGAACCTTGACAAAATACCTGAGCCTGCAGGTTCCAAACATGAGGGGAACTAACTAACAAGACCTTCTCCATCAGATTATTGGCATGCCCCTAGCGGAATGCAACTGAGTGAATGGAGTGGGACTCCTAAAAATGAAATGCATAAAGAGTTTTGATCTCTGAAGGAGGAATGACAAGACTGACTCTAACACATAAGACAGACAATCGTCTATGTGGCAGACTGATGATTCTGCTAGAGCCATCATCCTTTGATTCAGATGATCATCTGTGTAGCAATGATATACACTTGATGTCTTTATTTTCCTGAATATATCATAGCCCAAATGGATGAAACTAGATCCAGGGTCTTCAAACGCATCCAATCTTCGTTGTAAGTACAAGTCGATCCATGTGAAAAATGTTCTGGAGTCGAACATGGAAATACATCGGCTAATTACCAGCCAATGATGTAAGTTGTTAACAGGCACGCAAGGAATCACCGATAATGATGATGACCCTAAAGGTACTACAGCACAATTCGTGTGGTTTGAAAAAGTGACCTGGCGTCGAACACCACGCAAAATATTTTGGTCGAAGGCCATTGATGTAAACCTATTGCCGGAAGTGAGAAACTTGCCATTGAGACATGCAAGCTTCAAAGTAGTGAAAGGGTTGTTCCTAGGTCGACTTCTTGGATAATGAGCTATCGTCGACAAGAAGTGACCCATCGTAGGAGGGCCTTATTGAATCCCACATCTACAACACAGAACGGAGCAAATGATTTTGTGGAGGTGAAAATGATCTGATGATACAGGGTTCAGGGTGGCGGTCATGAAGAAATGAAGCGTGAAGGTATTACAACGGATGAGACACAAGATGGGTTAGTGAATTATTTGATCGACTTCTCTTGAAAATATCGGTGACACTGAAATGGATTGGTAGCATTAACCCCAAAGATGGATGGTACGGTGGACCAATGGTAATATGACCAGTGAACGGAATAACCCAACTCGACTCAATCATGGTGATGGAGTGAAAGTGTCATGTTCAAGAGCGACTCGCTACCAATAAAGTTTCTTCAAGTTTTCTTCCCAATTTTCCCCAGTCATTGTTGACCAGTACCTCTTTATTTCTATCAAGCTTGAGGAGGATAACATATGCTTGTTCTATAATTTACCCTTCAAGAAAACCCATCTCAATGTTTTAATGTGCCTAGCAATAGTGAAACTCGTTCTTGTCTGCATGGACAAGTTTGTCGCTATTGGTTTTAACGAGTTTAACGACAAAGACAACTCAGTCCTTTTTCAATTTTAGAGAGTCTGAAAAGGGACGGAAAGGAAACTCCAGTAATCCTTTTTCGTCATATAATCCCTTAATTCCGAAAAAGTATAAAATAATATGAAAGGTATGAATTTTCGATAGTTTTAATGAGCCGAACAAAACAAGCACTTGATCTTTTTGTGTAATAATCCCTTAGGTCCAAAAAGATTAAAATCTAGAGGATGGATAGCACTCCTGGTAGCTTTAACGAGCTAGAGAGGCCAACTTCTCAAAAATATTTTCATATTTTACGAGTCAGGTGAAAAGAGCTTAAAGGAGACTCATTTTTGAGGAACGAGTGATATTTTAGGATAGCTGCTGATTCCAAGTAAGGTTTGGAATTTTCCAATCATGGCAGTGTCACAAGGATGGCTAATAGAATCACTCTTCGTGGTTGTTCCTCAAAAGGGTAAACAATCAAATGGAGGTGTATGATCGGCTAAATAGAGTGGAGGTGATGGTAAGAACACAACCAGGGCTCAGAAGCTCATAATAATGCATTAACAATGGTTATCTATCAGATATTGGTTCATTTTTTAATGAGCTTAAACTCTAGGGGAACACTTGCTCATTGCTTAGGTTTAATTTTTAACGAGCTTGAACTTCACATAAAAAATTGCTCGTGATAATGATCATTGATATTCGACCCATCATTAACACTATGTTCTTTTGACGGTCTTACTACCTATTCAATTGCTTTATCAAACTGATTAGAAATGAGAATACATGCTTGAAAAATGAGTTAAAACACTAATACCCTACTTGAATTACGTGAAAAGTAACTTAAAAGTAGTTTTTCACCCCTCATTTTACCATTTCATTTGAGCTTGAGATTGTTGGAGCTTTGGAGGTGTTTTCCCCCTCGATTTCACTAGCTGATTATGGGAGATTCTGTGGATGATTCTTGGCACCTTCTGGACCAGGTAGGAGCTAAACCTGTGCTCTTCAGTTGCATTCCTTTCTTTTTGAATTCTAAGCATGTTTCCCTATTTTCTTGAGCCTCTGGGGTTTTAACAATTCATTCTTCCCCCATCACACCCTGTGTACATCGAAAGGTGCGATGCATGCTAGGCTGGCCACTGGCTAGTCAGTATGCATCACTCCTAGTACACAACTAGGGTGCGATGGGCACAAGGAGGGAACTTTATGCACTGTTTTTCATAGAAATTTTGTCTGTTATTTTCCAAATCAAGATCCTGACTCTTCTCTTGTTTGTTTTCAGAGATTCATCAGAGAAAAATGGTTGTTACATGGTGAGAATGTGAGCATGAAGAAGAGGACATGGTTGCTTTACATGATCCAGGCATGGTAACTGCATTGTAGAACTGTGGTTCGCTCAAGTTCTTCTGCATCTCTAGCATGAGGCAACAAATCAACTTGTTGCAATATTTCCTCGATTCATGGGATCCTACCAACCAGGTGTTCCAGATTAGAGGCAAATCCATCCCCTTGACCGTCGTGGACATCTATTTTTTGATCGCTTTATCAATGCATGGTGCCCCTCTCTCACTATCAGGTTCCGCCCGTGGGGGCAAATCTGTGAGGGATTATATTCATCGATACTATAAAGAAGGATCTCATCCAAGTAGGGATGGTAATATCAACATCTGAGATGTCACTGGCTGGTCTTTGAAGACCATCTTGTTCACCTTTGCTAGACTGGCCGGTAATGCAGCTCTTCACTTGGCCAACAGGTCCTATATGCAGTATGCCTTAGAATGCCTTGAACCGAAGGTGTTCAACTGGTGTGATGCAATACTTCTGGTGATAAAAGAACAACTCACCAAGGTGAAAAATGGGTGATCTAAGAACTTTGGCTATGGTTCCATTTTGACCACTTTTGCCTTGGGAAGATCCCACTGATGCAGCTACAATACATTTCACTTGGTTTGTCGCCACCGACTGAGCCACGGATGCAGAGATGGGTTGACCTTATGGCTCGACATGCTGGTCAGCCGCAGGTTTCTTTCTCTAATGCCTTCTTTGAGTGGTTCAATCGTCAGGAGATGGTTTATGCCGAGTGTCCATATGCCGATATGGATTTCTGGGGTGACCCAAATTTGGTGCTGCCGGCTGGTGAGAAGTGGAGTGCTATAGGTAACATTTCTGACCATATCCCTCTTTAATCAAAACTCATGTGCTCATGCAGATATCAGACCGGTGCGACCAGCAATGCGCCTGAGAGCACCAGTTGTCGTTCCAGCAAGAGAGGCTGTAGGGAGGGCTGTCCTTCATGACTTGGATGTGGCCGAGACTCTTGCAGCATTGGAGGATTAGATCAAAGGCCTCTCTCGGTATCCCGGATGTGAGGACTGATGAGTTGCCTCTGAGATTACAACGACATACTACTGGCATGCCACGTCGATGGACTAGGCTTTTACACATGATTGCACAGGCGATGACTTGTTATCACCAGCACCATTAGACTAGGGTGCTCCCTAGCATTTTGAGTTTTTGGGTCATTTGACCAGATTTGAATTGGACACGTAACACTGTGTAAACCATAAACAGTTATATATGTATTTTTTATTTTTGGAGCTTCGTTTTGGTTACATGATCCTGATGCAAATATTGATGAGATGTTTTTCTTTTATAAATGTCGCAAATGTCTATCTAACACATAATTTGCCAATGAATCCGTTAATGTGTTTAAGTTTCAGGAAATATGCTGATATTGGATTGAATCGAATTGTCTTTCCAAAATCTTGACCCTTAGGAACATGTGATAGATAGTTGGATTCCGTACAGAATAGATACTGGTGACCTATAAAATGACGAGCTATGAGTCTAGTCTGACAACAAGTCGGTGTATGCCATGTGCGATGGCATCAAATAGGAGCTCTATCAACATGTTGTGTTCAGCGATGTTGTTCATTGATCGGCCAATACATACCCCTCTGAAACTTAATAACTCGTCGCTTGGATCAAAGATGGCCCAGGCCGCAGAAGATAGGTTTCGTGAACTACGGCTTGCTCTGTCGGCATATCCAACAAACTATTCCAATGGGTTTGACATCTGTAACAAATGCAAAAGTGGATTACCTAACCAAAAACGATTTCTCTTAGCGAAAACAAAAATGTAACAAAAGCATAGGGGTTACTACACTGAGTCAAGCATAGTAACGCTTAAGGTACAACCCATTGCGGGCTTGCACCAGTGGAATCCCATCATAATCCACTAACTCATAGGCTCCTTTTGCTAATACATGCTTAACAATATAGGGGCCAATCCATAAAGACTTGAACTTCCCTGCTCCTAACTTATCGGACTCCTGGTCGTAAAGTAAGACTAGGTCACCTTCTGAGAAGACACGGGGTTTGACATTCTTGTCGAACTACGCCTTGACTTGTTTCTTATGGGCTTCATTAGCTAAGGCAGCATCACGACAGGTTTCATCCAATTGGATTAGTTCCAAGAAAAAAGCCTCTTATTTTGAAGTTCCAGGGAGAAGGTCGAATGCAAGCTTGAGGGATGAAATTTCATGCTGAATTGGTAAGATTGCTTCCAGGCCATACACCAGCTGAAAGGGTGTAAACCTAGTTGCATTCCTCACCGATGTCTGGTATGCCCATAGAGCTGAGTATAGGACTAGGTTCCAACTTCGTTTATGGACTCCAATCATCCTTTGCAGCATGCGCTTCAGGACTTTGTTGATTGCCTCAACTTGCCTATTAGCTTGCGGATAATACGGAGTAGAGCTGTCGTGGGACAGTCCTAATTTGGCAGCCAACTTAGGCATCATGTGATTGTGAAAATGTGATCCATGATCTGTGACTATAGCTTGTGGGACACCGAATCTGGAGACTACATGTTTGAAAAAGAAAAGAGCAGTCGTTTCGCCACTATTGTTTAATGTAGGCATCACCTTAGCCCATTTGGTAAAATAGTCTACTGCAACTATGATATACCCATGACCCCCGGCTGAGGTGGGGTTAAATTTCATGAAATCTATGCCCCATTTGGCGAATGGCTCGAAAACGACTACTGGCTGCAGTGGCGCGGGTGGTATTCTGGTTTTGCAATCGAAGATTTGATAGGCATGGCAACTTCTGACTGTAGTTATCCAATCCTTGAACATTGTTGGCCAGAAGTATCCTGCTCGTAAAATCTTTTTAGCTGTAGCGTAACTAGATTGATGCCCCCCCACATGCACCTAAATGACAATCATTCAAGACTTTTTCTACCTCCTCATGGGTGAGGTGCCTCCGCAGAATTGTATCGATACCTTGACGGTAAAGCGTATCACCAATGATCATGTAGTCTTTTGCTTGTTATCGAGCACGTCGCTGCTCTGATCGGGAAGTATTAGGCCTATATGTTTGGGTCTGGAGATAGATGATTATATCTCCATACCACAGATCACTTGAAGATATTAGAAACAAAGATTCATCCACGATTGTTGCATTGGATGTTGAATCGTTGGACGACGATGGGAGATCGCATAGAAACTCCGCGAAAACTAGAGCTTTCTTTGATTTGGATTTTACAAATTCCATATCAAAATCTTGCAAAATTGCTATCCATTTGGAATATTTTCCCCCTAGTAACTGTCACGACAAGATATAAGTCATGGGGTTGCAATCTGACAAAATGGTAGTTTTTCGAAAGAGGATGTAGAGTTGAAATCTCTGTATCGCTTGAACAGCTGTGAGAGCTAGCTTTTCAACATAGGAGTACTTAGTTTCTGTATCATTTAAGTTTTGACTTAAATAATAAATAGGATTTTCAATTCCACTGTCTTCTTGAACTAAAACCATTGCTATGGTCGTACCTGTTGCAGCCAGATACAGGTTATAGTCTTTTTGATAATCAGGAGCATACATTAATGATGCTTTTATTAGGGATTCCTTTAAAGCATCAAAGGAAGCTTGCACGACCTGATCCCAGATGAAGGGTACTTTTTTTTTCAATAGACGTGTATAACCTTTAGCAAGTTCGACATAATTTGGAATGAACCTCCTCAGAAAGTTTGCTTTCCCTTGGATTTTCTAAATCTAAAGCAAATTTGAAGGTGGAGGCAAATCAATGATTGCCTGAACCTTACATGGGTCGAGACGAATCTCGTCCTTCAAGACCACAAAGAGAAGTAAATGACCAGAATTAACACAAAACACACATTTGTGTGGATTGAGTCGTATCTTGTAGTGTCATCAACGTAGAAATATCGCTCTCAAATGTTGCGGATGATCAGTCCACTTTCGCGAATGAGCTGGAAGATCATTGAGATATGGTTGAACGATGTTCTTGATGTCATGGAAGGCATAACTCATTGCCCTCTGAATTGTTTCCCCTACATTCTTTAAACTAAAGGGTAGCTTGTGGTATGCGAATGTGCCCCACGGACAAATAAATGTAGTCTTTGACTGGTTCTGTGGGCGGATATTTATTTGATTATACCCAGAAAATCCATCCATAAATAAAAAGATTTCGCATTCGGTGCATTCATCAATTATCTGGTCAATGAAGGGTGTAGGGTAGTTGTGTTTTGGACAAGCTTGATTTACATCCCTATAATCGACGCACACTCTAATCATTCCTTGCTTTTTCATTACAGGAACAATATTCGATACCTAATCAGTTAGAGGAACCGGGTAGATAAAACCAGCATGGAGAAGTTTTTCAACTCCCGCCTTGATGGCGACAGCTTTCTTGGGGTGCACTTACCGGGAGCCATTGTCGTACTGGTTTGACATCTAGATGCATCTTAATTTTGTGTTCAACGATACTTGAGTCGATGCCTGGCATTTCCCTCATATGACCAAGCAAAGACATCTCTGAATTCGCGAAAAAGAGCGTAATATATTTCTAGTTCTGAAGGAGAACAAGATTTGCCGACATGAATATTCTCTACAACATTTGTTTCTGTCGAGATATTGATGGCGATAGTCTCTTCAATATTGCACAGGTTTCGCTCGGAATCCACCGTATTTATAGTATTCGATAGGAAATCAAATACTGAAGGATGATCAAGTTCACTGGAATAATCTTCTTTGTGATGTAGAAGATGGGAACGATGGTCTTAATCTTCCCATGGTACCCTATCAATCATCATTGACTGAACAATTCTTTCGTCTGTAGAATGTACATGGAACCAAGGATATGAAGGGTTACCATATTCCTTAGACCTATCTATCCAAACCCTTGAGGAGCATTGATTTGGGTTCGCCTCCCATGCTGAAAACATTGATTGCTACAATATTTCTATTGGGCTTGGAGGAAAAGCCTCGTGATGATCCATGCTAACATCATGAGTGGATATCTTCTGAATGGAAGACACCATATTGCAGGTTCCCACCATGGCCACTTCTACCAGATCGTTTGGAGGCGGTAGTGAAAAATTACCCATCAATGTAGGGTCTTTTAGTAGGCCTACTTCGATATTTTGAAGCGACTGAGAGCTCCCATGGATCATCGGAATGCTTCCTATAACTTGTGAGCTATTGGGGAGGAATGTCTGTTGATCAATTATTATAATTCCTCCTTGGAAATGAAATGAAATATTTCTAAAACATGTCGACACAACAGCGGCCATAGCATATATCCAGGGCCTTCCCAGTAGGATGTTGTAATCGAGGTTTCCGTTGATAACTTCAACATCAATTTCTACTGTCTTGCCCCCCATTTCAACTTGCAAGTTACTTAAAATCCTGAATGGAGTGTATGTTCATCCATCAAATGCTTTCAACGTCATTGAAGATCGTGACAAGGGTGGTGAGCCCAAAATTTTCCAGCAACTCATCGACATAATACATGTAGATGCTCCCTCATCAATAATCGTTCGATGAACAGTTTTGTTGAGGGCTTTCACTTGAATAAGAAAAGCAAGTTGAGCTGGTAACTGAGGATCATATCCTTTATGATTAAAGGCCACAATATTGGAATCCGCTGGGTCAATCCCACCTATTGTCGATAATAGAGCCTGCTTTTGGGAGGGGCAATTTTGCAGTACCTCAAGTGTCGACATAGCGGACGGTGATTTTGCCAGGTCCTCTACTATATTATAATTCTGCGTTGCTCTGGCACGAGGATTAAATTTCCATTTGTGTACTACTCCCTTTGGTGTCTTTATCGTTAGCTCAAGAATGATGGGTGGCACAACTTTGGTTGAAGTTGTTGTCGAACTACTAGGTTTATTAGTAGCCTTGTTGTTCGACAGCTGTGGATTCCCATAATCTTTATTCCTTGTCAATATCAAAGCATCATTTTGTTGTTTTGAAATGGACAACATAAGCACTTAGGATGGGGAAGCATTGTCACTAGCAACCATATTGGTTCCTGGGTTTTGAAATGGATCAGTCAATACTGTTGAGGTTTTTGAACTCTTAAAGAGTTTCTTAACTTCAACTTTATGTGTACAATCTCTCATCCAATGATCCGCATCACATATCAGACACCCCATAGGGGGCTTCCTTTGCCTAGGAGGGTTTGTAGAAGATTTTTCAGGAGACGTCCCCTCCTGATTCTTCTTTTTCCCTTTCTTTTTCTTCTAACCTCTTGGTTGCTTTGGTTCTTTTCCTTTGTCAGTCGACACGATGTTTACCTTCGAGGTGAGAATTTCTTCATTTGCATTTTGATCAGAAATCTTACAGGCTTTCTTAGATGTAGCCTTTGTCGATTTCGTGCTTGTCATACCTATCACGTCATCGCCAACATGAGATTCCTTGTTTGATTTAGGAGGAGGAGGAACGGAAAATTCCGGTCTAGGAGCATCAGGGATTTTGTCATAGAGCATGCCATACTGAGTATAGATCAAGTCTAGATATTGTACACGAGCAATGACTTTCTCTTCAATGACGACCCCTCCCTTTGCCACATCTTCTTTTATAGAGGATAACAATGACTTAATAAACCATTCAGCTAACAACTAATCAGGAACATATGTTTTTACCATTCTACAATGACACCGCCACTCATGAATATGATCAAATATGTGGGTGGCTGTCGTTTGTTTGAAATTGGTAAGAAGCTTTGTTCCTGTTTCGTACCTTATGGGTAACTGAAAATGGGTTAAAAATGTTGTGGCAAGGGTGTTGGACTTATCAAATGAAGCTCTTGGCAATTCAATGTAACATTTTGTTGCTGGACTAGTTAATGTTCGCTGAAAAAGGCAAAGCCTAATAGAATCATCGTTCAGAGTGTTGAATGAACACCACAGATGAAAGGTCATCACATGATTCGACGGGTCTTCACCCGAATTTCCATTAAATTTAGGAATATCTGACGAAAGTTTGTGAGGAAACGCCGGCCACCAAGGGGCATAGGCAATTGGATCGTTTGTTAGCCGATTTAGATCCGGTAACTCTAAAGTTGCCACGAAGGGCAACTATTGATTCAGGTTCAGCAAAGCATACCCAGGATAAGATGGGATCGCCTGAGCAGTGGGTATTTACATACCAACATAGTGCATTTGATGCTGATAACTTTGGTATGGTTGATGGGCATAACCATTATGAAATTATTGATGTTGACCGTTTTGAATATATGGCTACCCATTATTTGCAAAGATTTGTTGCTTAGATCCTTGGTAAACTTGTTGGAATTGCAGTTGTTGATATTGCACCAACCATGGCTGTGAAACCATTTGTTGTTGTCCAATACTGGCTATTTGACCAAGATGAGGGGTAATAGGACCCGTTTGAACCTGGGTCACTCTGGTTAGGGACCCACTAATCAGTGATTGTGGCTGTGTCGTGGAGACAGGAGGCTGTTGTATTGCAACCTGAGAAACTTGAGGTTGGCATACAACAAGCAACGCTTGTACTTGAGACATTGTCACAATGGTCGGTGTAGTGGGGATATTTGACATAGGTAGGCTTTGTTGCATCGAGTATATAACTCTTGGTTTTTGAGGCAGTATTGGCACCCAACCACTAGATGTAATTCCAGCATGACCCGAATTTTGTTGTGAACTCCCATATGGTTGTTCTCCAGGAGGAAACAACGAAAGGGTATACTGCCCCCCATATGGTGGCAATCCAGTGCTCAAAGGCACAATTGGAATTTGGGGACAGGACTGCCCAAATTGATACTGTCACGAAGGATCAATTTGTTGAGACTCAACATAAGAGATTCTAGATATTATTCCGAATGAACAAACGGGAACATACCATACTGTCGAAACAGTCCTTGGATGGACTCCATCTAGCGGTTGAGAGCTAGTTGAGATAGATGGTATATCGGCGAACATTGTTGGAGTAGCAGCAAGAGGTTCTGCTACTGCTGCGTCAGATGAAACAATCCTAGATTTCGATGGTTGTTCAGACATATCTAGTCTATCCAAGAGATTTCCTAGTGATTCTACCAGAACTTGTGATGAAGGGAGACTACCTTCTGATGAAGAAGGATATAGGGTGATCCTGGCTCAACAATGCAATGGAGTACTGGATGAAGGATCCTCCACAATCTCTTCTATAGCAATCAAACAAGGTGGGAGAGGTAGATCGTCAGGTCTATAAAATATTTCTAGTGCTAAAGAAGGTATAGATTCTGTAGCGACAAATGTTTGGGGAATAACAGCCTCTGAATGAGTTGTAGATGGAGCAGGTTCAGGACTAGAAGTGTTTACTGTTACACTAGGATCAGTTCTAATGTCCTCTTGTGGTTGCAGAATTTCTTCTGTAGAGGTAGGGATACCAGAAATGGTTGGAGTAACTAGAGTCTCTAAGGATGTTGGAACACTTGTTCTAACCAAACTAGGGGACTGTGATCTGGTTAAACAAGTTTGCTTTGTCCGGAATAGTTTTGTTTTTGCAGTCAAAGACAGTTGACTCGTAAGTCTCCATGAATGATGGGGTTTCGATTGACTTTCTTCCACGATTGCAGATTACTTGATCAACTGAAGATAAAGGGGAAAAATTATTCCGAATTTAATGAATTTTAGAGGCTTTGACACAACTTGCTTTTTCAATTTTTAAGAGTCAAGAAAAAACAAAAGATGACTCTAGTCACCTTTGATTTTTAATGAGCCTAAAGTGACAAGTGCTCAAATGGACCTTTTCCTTTAAGGAGTCT
>APFE031494695.1:109546-121336 GCA_000404065.3 Pinus taeda
TATGGCAGTCAATCTTCCCGAATGTTGTGTTCAGTGCATTGCGATCGATAGGGCGGCAGACATGGCTTCCTAAGGATAAAGGATATAGCCTATTGTGGTCTCCCAATATATACTCATCGGTACGTGGGAGCACAAGTCTTTACTGGCACGTGTTGTCTCAAAGAGGAGGAATCACCCAACCTACGATGAAAGCGATAGTTACCAGGCTTTACGACACCGGAATACATCTCTAGCATAGACTTCTAAATGTTGTGCATTAGATTCCAAAGAATTTTTATGTTCATTGAATTTATTTTACAGTTGATATTTCTTAAGATGTTTTCCTTTCAGGTTCACCACGTGATGTAGATAAACAATTCATAAAATGCAATCTTAGATGATAAACAATCGTTTAATCTTCTTTTTGCAATGAAAATCCTAGCTACTAAGGAAAGAGAAGCAGAATTCTTTCAACAAAGAGCAGAGAGCACACACTAGATGCGCTGTCCTAAATCAAAATCAACAAGCAGTCTAAAAGCAAATGCACGTGCATGTATTTGTTTTTTCTTTCTTAATATGTGAATGACAAAAACAATGCTAAGTACAAATTTGAATCATTTGAAGCGACAGTACTAACAATTTTCTTTTCAAATGATGAAAGGAAGACAACGATGACACTTTGCGATTTTGAATTGAAAACTACTTTCGACACTTGAAAAACTATTAATTCAAATCAAATACAAGAGTAAAAATGTAATCGACCATCAAGAACAATAGAATTTTTTTCTTTGACTGAAAATGACACTTGCGACACTTCCAAATCAAAAGACGATAGCTTGATTACGCTACTTCTTTGTAAAAGAGGACCAAAAATGGCGAACAATACATAAAAAGCATTTACAATTCTTTGTACTATGGAGGTTGAATCATGCAAAGGAAGGGAGTTTCCACAGAGGTTTACTGATCACAGATAGCAAAACTCTTGAATAAAGCTGAAGAGAGTGAACAAAAAACCAAAATCTGGAAGTAGAAGAGGTCTTATCTAATCATCGCACCTGTAACACAGGGAAAGTGCGATGCATCTCACCTACTGCACACGGGAGGTGTGATGCATCTAGATTCCCAAGAAGAGAAGGTCCGATGGTCCAAGGACAAGACTTCAACTGGGTTCTTGGTCACAGTTTGCAGCTCAGTTCAGGGATTTAAGCCAAGCAAATGATAGTTAGTAAATGCAAATCATAGGGACTAATCTAATGAGGCTACTGGAGCCACCACCAGGGCAATTAGGATGTTTGCAAATCAATTGTTCAATTTATAAACAAAACCTAGAGATAAACTTAAAAAGCATTGATCTGCTTTGCACTTGCATAGAAAATGAAGTTCGAAGGCTAGCTAGCTTGACTTCAGGCTCCGTCTGTAAGTTTATAAAGCAAACAAATATAGACAAGCAAACAAACTACTCGCTCCCCAGTGGAGTTGCCATTTTGTTATCGGGAAATCTAGTGTCTATGTAGAGCTGCTAGTCCCACTAAGATGGGTAGCTATCTTAGAAACAAATAGATTAAAGTTACTTTCACTTTCCTTTATGAGAAATAGATAGGAGAGGATCAAAGAATACCAACCTCGATCTTTCGCTTGGTTCTCTGCCTGTTCCTCCTCCCCCTTTGATAGATCTTTGCCACTCCTCCCTTGACCACTTTGCTTCAAAGAGTACCTATAAAGTCAAAGCAACATAATACCTTCAAAGTGCAGAGATCTATAATCGTAAATAATATAGGACCAAATATATATTGACCACACACATGCATATATTAGCAAACATACAAGAATGTAGAGGAAAACTTGAATAGATTTATTGATATATAGATTAGAAGAGAGGATTACAACCCATTGATCTGACCTAGAGTCATCCTCCCAGCATGAAAACCCTTCTTCACCTCATGAAAATCTTAGATCACCCAACACTATGATATTCCACCAGGAAACCAACAACACTTCCTTACAAGATACAAGATTCCAACCTTTGGATCTCTGGGATGAGGGATCCATATATAGATGATTGTAGGAAGGTGAGTCAGCTTCTGGGATCTTGATTAGTGTCCTCTCTCTGATAGTTCTTGATTCCACTTGGAGATTGATGATCTCTTACTCATCCCTAGGAGAATTCAAAGAGGCAAGTGTCACAGGAGAAGTTTCTGGAAGATTCCATGATCATCCACCTTGCAAACTGCCTCTGCCATTTGTCTACTCTCACCCATCGCACCCTACAGAAGGGCTTTCCAGTATGCATCACATTTTTTACACTGAGCAGGTGAGATGCATCACACCCTCTACACTGAGCAGTCTGTATGGTCCAGTTTTGACCGCTTCTGAGTAGTTTTCTGTGGAGGACTTCTGGGAGATGATGTAATCAATTGACCTTGTTCCTTTAGGGCATGAAACAACACTTTTAGGGACTCAGAAGCCCTTGGCTTATGAACATATGTGATTGGGGTTGCAGTGCCTAAATATGTCTATAACACATGGGTTAGATGATGATATCAGAAGCAGTGACTCGACAGGGATGGAATCTTCAGATGTAGATTCAGCATCAAGGGAAGGAAGATCGCACATTAGCTCGGAAAAAACTAAGGATTTATTTGACTTGGATTTTATGAGTTCCAAGTTGTACTCTTGTAGAATAATGATCCATTTAGAGTATTTCCCCCCCAGCAAGTGATGTGAAAATATGTATTTCTTAAGGTTTCAATCTGAAATGACCATAGTCTTGTGAAGCAAGATGTAATGGAAAAATATCTGAATGGCTTGAGTGACTACCAAAGCTAACTTTTCTACATGAGTATACTAGATCTTGGTATTGTTGAGGTTCCAACTCAGATAATGAATGGGATGTTCAGTCCCCATATCATCTTCTTGGACCAACACCATAGTTATACTATAGATGGTGGCAACAAGATACAGGAAGTAGTCGTGCTAATAGTCAGGGGGATATAATTGATATGCCCGAACCAGTACATCTTTCAAGGCATCAAACGCTTTCTGTGTAGCGTCATCCCAATGGAAGGGGATCCCTTTCTTTAGTTAGTGAGTAAATCCTTTGGTCAGTTTAGTGTAGTTAGGGACAAACCTCCTCAGGAAGTTAGCTTTCCCTTAGAGTCTTTGTACCTAAATGAGGGAAGAAGGCACAGGCAAGTCAATTCTTTCCTATACTTTTAAAGGATCAATATGGATTCCTTGTTTTGAAACAACAAAACCAAGGATTCGATCAAAACCGACACCGAACACACATTTTTGAGGGTTAAATCAAATGTTATAATGTCGATAATGGAGAAAAATGGCTTGTGAATGCATGGGGTGATCAAACTAATGCTTGGAATGAGCAGGGAAATCATCCCAATAGGGTTGCATGATATGCTTGATGTCATGGAAAGTGTAATCCATTGCACATTGAAATGTGGCCCCCGCATTCTTTAAACCAAAAGGGAGATTTCTATAATCAAAAGTACCCTAGGGACAAATAAATGAAGTTTCAGGTTCGTCCATTGGGAGAATGTTGATTTGATTATAGCCTGAAAATTCATCCATGAATGAATAAATCCCATAGCCAACACAATCAACAACAATCTTGTCAACAAACAGTGTCAGGTAATTGTCTTTCGAACAAGAAAGATTTATGTCTCGATAATCGATACATACTAAGATCATGCCCTATTTCTTCATGAAAAGGACAATGTTCGATACCCAATCAATTAAGGGAATGGGGTATATGAAACCAGCACAAAGAAGATTTTTGTTTTCAGATTTTATCCCGGCAGCCTTCTAGGGATAGACCGGTAAGAGGTGTTGTCAAACGGGTTTGGCGTCAGGATACGATTTATTTCATGTGCCGCTATGTTTGGGTCGCTACCTCACATTTCTTCATATGTCCAGGCAAAGACATCTCTAAACTCATGAAAAAGGGATCGATAAATCTCGATTTCAAATGAAGAATAAGATACTTTGATGTATACATTTTCGAATATTCCTAGTTTAATTGAAATATTGAGAAGAACCAAGGCTTTGATATTTGAAAGGTTCTTTTTAGAGTCGATCTCGTGAATGGATACATAATTCGTAAAGGGTTCAACAGAATTAGGTAGCTACACACCACTAAGACTATCTTCAATGGTATCTGGGAAGGAGGAAAAATGATGATGTTCATCCCAAAGTACGTCGTCTAACATCATGATCTCCATGATGCTTTTGTTGGTAGAGAATATACATGAGATTTTGGGTGTGTGTTATATTATTTTCATGACTACCCCATGTGCAGGGGGGTCACAGTGGGGGTGGGAGCCCTCTTGGCAGACCTACCTATGGTTTTGTGCATGGATTTCACACATGGTTTTGGGGATGATGGTTTTTTGTCCATGGTATTTTGTAGATTCAGTCAAGGGAACTATGGTTATGTTCTAATCAAGGGTTAATGGATTAGGGTTTATGGATGCTTCAACATGTATATATATGTATTGTAACATTGAAAGGAATATAATGAAAAAATAATTTTGGTATTCTCGATTTTGGGATCCAAGGGAAAATCTCTATGTATATCTATTTTATGTTTTATGCTCTCGCCATTGTTAATTTTTTGTTTCTAGAACTCATATGCAGGTAATTTATGTACAAGGTTAAAACCTACACGAGAAAGGATTAGAGGGTGTGCCATAGTCCAGTGATCGATCTGCCTAATTGATTGAAGAAATGTATGGGTCTCATAAGCTGAATAGATGGCTTCATAATCTTGCTCAACACATCTAAGCGGTATTTGGTCGCCAAAACTTTTGATGTCAATCTCATCAGGTACAATCCATGGATCGACCAAGATCGTAGAGGATGATATCATGTTGATATAGGAAACGGAAGGGGAGGAGCTAGGAAGGAGAGGAGGAGGGAGTGAAAAGCTTCCCATAAGCGATTAATCCTTCAACAATCCAACTCCGACATGTTGATAGGAATGTAGGGCTTCTCCTACAAGAGGGACACTTCTAGTAACAATGGAATCAAAGGAAAAAAATGTGAGTTGATATATGGCCATGATCCTGCCTTTATGAGGAAAGGTGATCATTTGGAAGTAAGTCAAAATGATGGCAACCATAGCATAAACCCATGTATGTCCCAATAGAAGATTATAATCAACAGGTTTGTCAATAACTTCTACTTCAACATAGATGGATTTCCCCCCTAGTTCTACTTGGAGGGAATTGAGAATACCACAAGGTTTCTATGTCCTTCCATCAAAATATTTTAATGCGGTGGTCGATTGACTCAGTTAGGGTGAACCAATCGCCTTCCAACAAGACAAAGACATGATACAGGTCGAGACTCCCTCATCCTTTGTGGACAAAAGCATCTCCCCTAGTCCGGTGGATAACCTAGAACAACAGAGAGACAAGGAAAAAAATGATTTTTCTTAAAGTAAATAGATGACGAAGTGAGGCCTACCTGGAATCCTTCACACACTTTGATCCTTCTTTAGCTTGGAAGCTCCAATTCTAGCTTTGAATTCGAAAATTAGAACCTCCACAGTCAGATGACGCAAGCCAAGAAACTACAAGATCTATGAAATATCATCTAAATACTTCATTCAATAGATCAACACGGTATTGAAATATATGAAATAACAACATCACATATAGGAAAACAATGAATTATTTGCATTAATATAAATGGAAGGAGATTACAACCATAAGTAGCATTTGATCTTGTAGAAGAGCTCCTCCAAGTTGTTGACTTGTCCTTTCCTTGTCACAATATGGACCTCAAATCACCCTAGATGCATGAGATAATAACCACTCACTACATCATCATAAGGGAAGAATCACTCTCCAAAATACAACCCCCAACCACATAGAATGTTGGGAATATATAGAAAAGTAGGGTAAGTTGGGATTTCTTATCCAATTACCAATCTAGGCTTTGATATCCACCTTTGATGGAGGGATAGGATCAAAAGATAAGTGGTGAAAACTCTAAAGTAGGGAAGGATAGGATCCACATGTTTTATCCAAGGTAAGTAGTTGAAACAACTTATGGAAACTCCTAGAAGGGGAAGCTTCCAGAATCCTGATCATTCTCCCAGATTTTTAGAACCAACATAGGTGCAAAGGGGAGAAACTTGTTGATGGCCAATGTAGGCCACAATGGATAAACCTATAGGTGATCGCACTCGAGTAGGCATACAAGGAGCGTTGGTCCTAAAATTGGCTTAGATAAAGCATCTTAGGGCTAAAAATCTAGGGGATGAAGGGAACATGCTTATGTATTTATGCAAGATGGTGATAAGGGGGGATAGGATGTTGATTGATCCCATTAGGAGGTTCACTGATCGAATGTGACAAAATGGCCTATAACAATAATATATTTAAATTTTGAAATTTTACACTATTGCAGTTTTATTAAACTTCTAAATATGTAAATTTAATTGTAATTGGTGCATGCATGTGAATGGAAATTATGCAGGAAAGAAGAGAACGAAAAAATAAACTCACACACACACATAAGACACAAGATATGCTTTGGTAAACCATTTCGGGAGAAAACCCAACTGGAAGGTGAGGTCTGTTAGCTACCTATACCAATAGGTTTCATTTTTCATGATTGGCAAGGGAAGTGCCAATATGATCTACTTTGGTGATGCAAAGATCTCATATTCTTGTGGAAGAAATATACTTGTTTGGTTAATGCTGCCCTACTTCTGGATGGGTGATCCAAACAGACCTAAGCTGGGTCATGCCATGTTTCAATTTTTGTTGTAGATTAGAGAAAGGAACCTGTCCAAACAGCTCAATCTTGGTAGGTAAAGTAGATAGGTAGTGAAAGAAGGTTCCCAACTGCTTAATCTGGGGCCTTGGAAGCAATAAGGGTAGCTTTAGATAGAAAATCAAAAGAAAGCCAAAGATAAAGAAAAGGCACAAAAGGGTTTGCAAATCCAAGTGCACCCTCCTCGGAGTAACAAAAAATGTTAGGCAATAGAGTGGGTAGGTAGATGGGGTTGCAGAAAGCATGGTTTGTAATATTTCACTGGCCCAAAGGAAAGGTAAAAATAGGATGCCAGTGCAAATGTTCTGTTCACAGCAGTGTTACAACAAATGAAGCATGTCTAACTTCCAGTTTTCCCCATCTCCTTCATAACTAACATTCCTATGCCACCCAACTTCACAAAGAAGATCCAAGTATTTTGTTGGATCTAGTTTCCTTAATAGCTACATTCCTTGTGTAAAATTCTTTTCATTTTGATCTACTTCCTAAAAGACTAAGTCAATTTCATACAGACTCAATATCCCCCCCCATCCACCTCTTTCATTCATATTAACTGCTAACTTATTACTATCTAACTCCCCATCCCCCTATTCCCCTATTACTATGTAAAACTTGTGAAAAACCCAAAAAATCTAAGTATCCCCGCCCCCGAGCACTATAGCTCTAAGTGTGATTTTGAAGGTCTTCATGCGCTGAAAAACATTTGAGCACAACCCACAGAGTGCCAAAAATTAATCCTAGGGATTAATCCGAGATTTGCTCGAGTTAATAGCCTTAAACCTGCTTTGACTATAAACCGTTGCGAAATCCATTAAACCCACAAATGCTGAAAACAACCCGGAAAACCCACTTTTCCAAAGTTTCTGCCGAGCACGATTTTCGAAAGAAAATAATATTTAATTCCCCCCGCCTCGACTATCGCCCGCGCACCTTATCGCTCCGTCAACCGTCGGATCTGGGCCCTCCCATTCGACCGCCCGCATCGCATCGGACGGGCATCAACGTCCGAAGGATACCTTTCGAGAAATTATCAGAGGGTGACGTCAGGCATCTGCCACGCGTCACCCCCTAGACTCTCTCGGAGCGCCCTCTGACAAAACCGTGACCGTATAGAGGGTGCTCCGAGAAAACCCGTTTACGGCTTTGTTAAACCGCCTGCCCACGCCAGCGCCACGACCCACCCACGTCACGTCCACTTGGTGCCCTGTCAGCATCCCCGACTGCCCGAGCTCTGATGTGGCCGCCACCTGTGCAATCCCCGTGGACCACTCACAGACTGCCACGTCACCCGATGACATCATGCTGATGTCACCCGACCCTGACCCCACCTAATGACGTCATGCTGACATCATCCAAAAAGCGCGCCAATGAGCCAAAAGTCCATATTTAGTCGTTTTTTTCACGTTTTTCTCATTTTCTCACTTAAAGAACCAGCTCTCCTCTGCATGAAAATTACGTCCACTGCCGCCAACCTGCTGAAATCATCCTGAAGAGTGCTGCCGCCTACAACCCACCTACACTTGTCACCATTCCCAACAATTCACTAGGTATTTACCCAGTGCATCCTTTCAGAGCTAAGTTACGTCCATGTTTCTCCAAAACTGAACTCACAAGAGTAAAACAAACCTGTTTTTACTGTTAAATTCCTGGATAAACTAGCATTCCCCACAGTTGCAGGGTCTAATTTCACCTGCTGAACCTATATATATCTACCCTTCCCCGAATTCCCATTGTGTCCGCGCATTCGTGGACTGTAAACCTAAAACAGCATAATTCACCAAGAAAACTGAGTTGCCTACTCCTGCAAACTAACAAAACTACTCTTGTTGAGCATTCTGCGCTATTATCACACCTCATTACCCTTTTTTGCCTCTGCAAAATTAACCCTTTGCGGTCTCCTGCCCGCTAAAAACAGTTCAGCACCAAGTCATAACCACTACTTAGCCATGGAGACGCCACCAATAGTCCTAAATGTTCAACCTTTGAATGCCCCACACAGAGAGCTAGAGTAGAAAGCCCTATGTGACAAAGATTATTAGATGTTAGACTCCATGCCCATGACAGCTAAGTTCAATATTCAGCTGATGAATGAATTCAAGGCCCAACATCTTAGTGGGACTGACACCTTGGGAATTTGGGATTCCCACATACTCATCTACAACCTCCCTCAAGTTAATATGCTACCAGACTTGATAAAACAATGCATGTCAAGTTATGATCCCGGCCAAAGAGCTGTCCTCAGCCCCTCAGGCTCAGTACTATTCCATATCACCCCTAAGACTATCAATGAAATGCTGCACTTTCATACTACAAAGCCCCTTACTCCTCTCTCCCTCCAGGACCTGATAACAAAAGGGGGCAACTTGTCCAGGGATCAGATTTCTAGGTTAACCAGTTGTTTTTCCAGCCTGAATATCAATCTATGACTGCTTCCCTTCCCATACCATATCCATATCTCAATAAGCTGGGGAAAATGATGGTAGATTTGATCAGTTACATCCTGGGTTATGGGACATATGAGGATGTGGATGAAACCATCATAGCAATGCTGTCCATTTTCTCCCCAGGGATGCCTCCTGCTGTACATTATGACTTTTCTACTTTCATTACCAATAAGATTCATGAGCAATTTATGAATTTGGAGAGGGAGAAGGTGTTTAAATACACCAGGTACATCTATCATCTATTCTTATTCTATCAGCCTGATGCCTTCCCTATCCCTCTGAAGAAGCTAGATAGCCAGGGACGCCCTAGGTCGGTTGTGTTTTGGACTGCAGTCTGTCATCTTCTGCCTTATTCACCATACACCTATTGTGAATTTATTGATCTATTCATTCATCCAGCTATGACCTTGTTGTTGGGTGCCCCTCCCCCAAGATTGACAGAAGAAATGTAGAGAATCCTTCAGCTCTCAAAGGCATGCAACATTGGTGATTGGTACTTTTACCAACACCATACAGTAATCAGATTATATGGTTGTGAGCTAAATCCCTATAGACTGCCAAAATATGTCCCCATGAGACTCTTTGCCCTAGAGTATTTCAGGCAGTTTGGAAATGCTGGCTTTGTCCATTTCCAAAGCAAAAACAAGAAGGTGCAACTGAAGGTAAAGAATCAGCTAGGCCCCTTCTTGTACAATAAGAAGGAGGAAGGATGGAAGGAAGCTGATAGGATCCTAGAGACCCTCAGACTTCAAACCAATTTTAAGTGGGTGCCTTATGACCCCAATCACTTCATTTCCCTTAGGAGATAGTAAAAATGGGGGCTATTTCATGGAAAACTGCCCATGTTGAGAAGTATGCCAATGCCTAACTGAAGAAGGCACCTTAGAAGAGCAATTGTCAAGAAGAAATGCTAAGGAGAGAAACAAGCAAACTTGAGAAAGAAGGCTGACTGGAATTCTGGGGCAGGTTTTCTTCCGCATTCAAGGCAATTGGGCAGCTGCTCATCATCCAAACCTAGCAGCAAGTAGCCAGAGTGCCCAACAAGAAACAAATAAAGCAAGCAAGAAGGTGGAGCAGGAACAATCACCTCCTAGAGCACAACAAAACAGAGCAGCAGATAGATAAGAGGTAGAACAGCAAAAAGAGACCAGCAACAAGAAGAGCAAGAAAAACAGCAAGAAGAGCCTCAAGAAGAGGGGCAGCCTATGCAGCAAGAACAAATGGCTGAGGCCCCAGCACCTACTGAGCAACAAGCCCAACAGAACATACCATCAGGGCAAGAGAAGACAGTGGAGACTTCAGTACTCCAGACTCCACAAAAAGTGGAAAAAGGAAATAAGAGAGACAGAGAGCAGGAGACTCGCCTTACAACGTCCACTAATCAAGGGGAGAAAAGGCAAAGATTAAATCCCCTCTCTGAAGAAGAGATGCTTATGGGGCAATCGGTGATAATGGGCCCACCAAGCATGGAGGTATCCACAAGTTCCTTTCAGTAGGAACCAGAGAGAAATATTGGATGAGAGGTCAGCTCCTCAAACCATCAAAGAAAAGCAGAGGGGAGCATCAAACAACAGTTCACTGATATCAAAAGAAGAAATGAGCCACTCAGGCTCTAAATCTACAATCAGTTGTTAAAGATGGCCCCCACAATTCAGCAGAGGCTCATGGCAACTTATGACATTTCAGAAGGAAAAATGACCATGAGTCATTTCAGGCCCACCACGGTGCAGCCACAGTCAGTTGCAGATTACATAAGAACCAACCTGGAGGTTCTTGCAAAAGACATTCACCCTATGGACCAAATAGAACTCCATAAGCAAACGGGTGAAATGGTCTATGCAACGTTAGCAGACAAGACAATGTTGGCAAAAAGGCTGGAGAACAGCCTCAATAATACAGCTGCCCAACTAGAGTTGGAAAAGGCATCTTCCTTGGCCAAAGACAACAGGATCAAGTCTTTGGAAGACATAATTATAGAGCTGGGGCATGACCCCAAGGATCCCAAAGCCATACAATCACTGTTAAAGATAAGGGATGTAGACCTGGCAACCCTAAGAAAGAAAGTAAAGCTCCCAGCAACCATTCATCCCCAAACAGATGAGGTTGCTCAGCAGAAGCAAGAACAAGAAATAGCTACATTGCTAGTAGCACTGCACAAACAACTTGTGCAGATAGAAGGGAAGCTAGAAGACACTGAGGCTGCACTACAGGCAGCCCTACAGCAGAAAGAGGGAGGTCAGACTTCTCAGCCCCCTCCATAGGTTATTAACCTTGAGGAGCCTCCAAAGACCACTCCTCCTCACACAGAAGTAGTAGCAGCACCATCAACATCAAAAGCAGCAGCCTCTACAGAGCAAGCTCCAAGCTTGGACATGCAAAAATTGTTAAATGAGGTCCAGGCCCTAGAGGCCCAGATGACAAAACTAAATGGAGCCAAGGATGAATTGGCCAAATTAAATGAAAAATATGATAAATCAAAGCAGAATGTGGATGAGAAAGGGAGAGAAATAAAAACTCTCAAGGAAAGAATCAAAGAGCTGGAAAAGGAGCTCACCCTTGACAAAGTGGT